>PVJO010020535.1:0-31798 GCA_004026905.1 Hystrix cristata
AATAATTTTAATTTTTTATATCTAAAGCAAAATACTCCTAATTTTTCAGTCTCTGGGGGCACCATGATTGGTCAACAAAATTACTCCTTTCACAAGAGAGTCACTGACACAGGTTGGAGTGGGTCATCAGCAAAAGGAGGAGGTCTGTTTCCAACCCAGTGTGTGGAGTCAAATTCAGAGCTCCAGAGCACCCGGGCCCACATCTCAGGATGGCCTGGGAATTGCTTCTAGCTGGAATATGTGGACTCTCCGCTGGTCTTGCAGAAAGCAAGTGTGCAAAGCACTCGAAGAATCTGCAGTTCCACCACTGGTGAACTCTGATGGGTGGCACATGCTTTTCCCCTTCAGAAACAGCCTGTCTTTTCCACTGTCACAAGTCTATCCATCATTGAATTTTCATCCCACGGCTGATCCTCTGGTTGAAAAGCTAGCACTTGAATTCATACTTCATAAAACTCTGTAATTACATCAGCTTCATTTTTATATTATTAAGATTTTCTGCAACATTCTCTCCAACATGCCTCTTTTGAAAAGTAAATCATGAATTTGTCAAATATGCGGACTGTATGATGTCTCACAGCACAGCTGTCATCAAGCCTTCGAAAGATGTTCTCAGCGATGATTTCTGCCCAGGACATACACACATGACTGGCAAGAGCAGACACTGGTCTGTGCAGCATAGCGTTGGTGTTGCGTGGTGCCAGCCTGGGGTTCACTGCTACAGACTCACAGCCCAGAACAGCCCATGAAGCAAGCTGAGACAGACCAAGTGTCATGGCCCAGGACCTTGTTGGGGTGGGCAGGACTCGAACAGTGGTGGGTCCAGATTTTCTGTGTTCATATCTGTTATGGTTTAGACAAAAAATGTCCCCCCTTTACTCATGTATTCAGATGGGGGGCTTTTGTAAGATGACTGGATCATGAAGACACTGTACTCATTAGTGGATTCACCCATGGATGAGTTCATGGCTGACTGTACTGTCAGGGGGTGGGGCCTCATTGAAGATGGGTCATGGGGTGTGATCTGGAAGAGTGCATTCTTGTCGCTGTCTACCCCTTTCTCTCTCTCTCTGCTTCCTGACCACCATGAGTTGAATGGCTTTCCTCCACAAGGCTCTTCCACCGTGCCATTTCTACCTTGGAGCCAGCTAACCATGTACTGAAACCTCAAAACTGTGAGCCAAATTAAACTCTTTTAAACTGTAGGTGCTGGTATTTTGTCCCTGATACAAAAAAAAAAAAAAGGACTAATTGAACATCCATGCCTTTCTGTATTGATATGGAAGAAAATGCCCAAATCTCTGAAAAATTCATGCTCAACTCGCCATTGTAGAAAGCTTACAAGTGTTTGGTTTGTTCAGGTCCCAGAGGTCAGGGTGTGGCAGAGAGAGTTTTCACCTCTTCAAGGAAGAGTAGCAAGAAGAGGTCAGTGTTTCCCTAGCCACTCTCCTACCCTGCTGACCTAGTTTTGAAGAGCTCACAACTAGAGAGTAATGCATTTAGTGATCAAATCTGAAGGCTAAATTCTCAGTTTGTGCTCTCCTACACTAGGGCAAACTGCAGCATGCAGCTTCTTTGGAGGGAGCTGTGTTTCTACTGGGATTGGTGGGAGGGAGGAGGCCATGCCCAGGAGACTCCTCCCTGTCTCTCTGGAACCAGACATGGGGCCTCGAAGATCAACCTTATGTGAGAGTTTGGAGCCTTACTGATCCACAGCAAGCTTCATTTAAAAAATTCTGGCTTGAGATATTTTGTTCTTATAGTCTGTAAACCAAACACACATGCAGAAAATGGTGCAACACTAGATTTCAAAGTTGCTTTAGCTGACCCTCGAATCTTGCATTCAGAGGAGTAAAGAGGACCCACACTTTAGTCCAGTGAGGGAGTGAAGTGCTCTGGAGGGTTCAGGAGGCACCATCCAGAGCAAGACTTGATACACGAGGGTGCTATCTGTGCTCCTCAGAGGTCTCACGATCTCCAGTTTTCAATCCTGCCTAGTCTGTGCCCTTGGGTGGCCCTTTGGAAATAGGTAGGACAGAAGTGCAGGACCAGATGAAAGTGGCAAGTGGAGCAGAGAAGCCTTAAGCCAAATGGGAGAGCAGGACGTTGCACCTGATTGCATTTCTTTACGTAGGAAGAAACCACCTCCCTGCATTCCAAACAACAAATGTGCGATGACCCAAAGGGGAAGCCGGGCTCTCTGACACTGGAGGGCTGACTGTGAGGTATCCAATGGCCTGGACCACTGAGTGCTCAGTTCCAAGAGGGAAATGTAAATTCTAACATTGGAGGGGAGCCCCGGGAGGGTGAGCTACTTCACCACATCTTGATCAGTGTGTGCATAGCCCCATGGTCTGAGAGGTTGCAGAGTGAAAACTATATAGTACTCAAATTCCATAGTCTAATTTCTTTTCAGTGCCTAACACTATACATGATCATGCAGAAATTAGATGCATCTGTCAAAGTAGAGTCTTCGGTTTAAATTGGAAGTCTAAGGTCTCATTTCAAGTTTGCTGTTCTGCCCTTGAACTAACCTGTCTAGTATTCGATGGCCTTGCCTGTACTTGACCACTCAGCTTCTGATAACAAAGTTTACGTTTAATCACCTGTATGGATACCTTCACTGTCCTGGGCTGTCATTCCTCCTCTCTCTCCTCCTCCTGTGTCTCCCCCGCCCTCCCGCACCCTTCTTCTTTTCAGTACCAGGATTGAGCCCAGGGCCTTTACAGTGTGGTACATCCCCAGCCCTATTTTGTTTTACTCTTTTAACTTTGAGAAGAGTCTTTCAAGTTGCTAAATTGCCCTGGCTGGGTTTGAACTTGCAATCTTCCTGCCTCAGTCTCCCAGAGGGCTGGATTTGTAGGTGTGCACGGCTGGCTGTGCCTCTCTCCTGGAGTCCTACTTAGTGCTGTGGAGCAGAGACAGAGCCGTGATGCTGGCCGTGACAGCCCTGCTTGTTGCGTCCTTTGTGACAATGCCCCTGACAGATGCAGCTCTGACTTGATGCCAGGCGCATGTAGACTCTGTTCGGGGTCCCTCTGTCCTATGACTTTCCTGCCCATCCACCTGGAGCAACTGCCCTCACTCCTGACTGCTATAAACCCTCAGCTCAGCTCGTGCAGGTCACGAGCTCCTCATTGTGGCAGGGTGCCCTGTGGACCCACCCACTGTACTTGCACATTGAAAAGGTCTGCCCCTGTCTGTCCAATGGCCCCTGCATTTCCTGGGAGCACAGTGTGTCTGTTCCTTTCTGCCCCTACCCTGCCAGTGCTGGCCTGCAGTGGAGCCCAGTGCCCCTTGTGACATGAAGCACCCAGGGCAGTATCAGCACCCAGCTGCTGGGAAGGCACCTCAGTCTGCTGGGCCTGGGTCAATTTATTTTGTGTTGCTCTGGCAGAATACCACAGACTGGGTCAGTAATAATGGACAGAAACTTGTTGCGTTTTGGGAAGCTGAGGAAGGAGGATCATAAGTTCAAGTCCTGCTTGAGCAACTCAGTGAGAACCTACCTCAAAATAAATTAAGAAAGAAAGAAGCAAACAAACAAATAAATGGGGGCTGGGGAACAAATGGGTCATGGTAGAACACCCCTGGGTTCAGTTCCTAGTACCAGAAAGAAGAGAAGGAAGGAAGGAAGAGAGGATAGAAGGAACAAAGAAAGGAAGGAAGGAAGACAGAGGCAAGCCAGACTTAGTGACTCATGGTTCTGGAAACAGGAAAGCCTAAAATCAGGGGCTGCATCATGGGAAGGTGTCTTGCTGCATTAGAACACGATAGAAAACATGGCGTGGAAACGGGGTGGGGAGAGCTTGAGCTCATGTTTTGTGAAGAGCCCACGCTACCCATACTGAGCCCACTCCTGTGAAGGGGCCAGGAATCCATTCCTCATGGATGAATAACCTCCCAAACTTCCCACCCCAAAGCTGGCGTGTTAGGGACTAAGATTCAACACATGAATGACGGAGGACACATTTGAACCACAGCCAATGGCGAAAACAAAGTGCCACCGACTGAGCAATTTAAACAACACATATTTATTTCTCACACACCTTGATGCTGGAAGGATAGAACCAAGTCAAACAGGGTTCAGTTGTTGTCAAAGGTGCTTTATTGGCTTGAAGACAGCCACTATCACATGGTGCACAGGAAACTGGTTTCTGTCCCTGCTCTTATGCAGATGCTAATCCCATGACTTTATTTACTGTATTAGTTACCTTTCCAGAGTCAATGGTTTGCAAAAGAGCAGATTTAATACAGGACATTTATGAGTTACAACATTCATCCACAAGCCAAATGCAGGAAGAGTCCAGAATGTCTATGCACTGGAGACCCGAAAGATCTCATCAAGGGCTGGGAGCCCACCGCACTGTCCCATGTATGTCCGCGTCTGCAGATGATGGCCGAAGAAATCTTTACTGGAACCAGGATAAGATGATCACAGCAGAGATGAAGACCAGAGCTCCCCTGAAGAAACAGCAGCCATCCTCGATGACAGCAAGGCCCCGAGCTCCTTCCTCGACGAGGACAGATGAGTTCCCTTCAGGAGAACCAGCCGCAGCAGAGCTTCTCCTGGGAAACAGCCAGCCGCCATCTTCTGCTCCCATTCTTCTTTATGCTGTATCTGCAAAATCCTCGGCGAATCCTCTATGCCCAGAACCACAGCAACTCAGTCCAGCTGGGCGTTCCTGCTCAAGTTGACCATGTCAGCCCACCACATCTACATCTACTTATTTCCCAAAGTCCAGCCCCAGCACCAATCCGTTTGTCATCAGGTCTACAACGAATAAACCTGGGGAGGGTGGGCACAAGCATTCAGTCCACAACAGGGCATTGGTCATCCCGCGTGTCTGTACCAACTCGTTCAGCAGTGCTCAGAGTGCTCCCAAAGTCAGCTGTGTGTCCCTATGCTGGTGTTGTCCCCTCCAGCTGCACTGCCGCATGACTTGTGATGTGCTTCCTCTGAGATGGTCCAGAAGAGGGAAGGGGTAGCCAGGCGGGAAAGGAGGCGCGAGGTGCCAGCTGCCTGCCTGTGGAGCACTGAGGGTGGGGTGCTTTCCCAGGATGGCCCTTCATGTCTGCTCAGGCTCACACAACTCCCCATTCTCGGGAAACAAGAAAACGATTCTGGTTTTGGCAACAAAAGAACAGAAGATCGGCCCACCACGCAAAGGGAGTGAGGGTGTTGCTGTACTTCACCCTGCAGAAGCTGATGTGCTGCGCCTGAGGCAGCCGGAGCCCTGTTCCCAGGCCAGTGAGGGGGACAGTCATTCACGGAGAGCGGTCGCTGAGTGTGACGAGGGCTGGCAGGTGTGGGACGGAACCACCCTCAGTTCTCCTGCATGTCTAACACCATCTTGACTTCTGCCTCTCAGTAGACTAAACCATAAATCGTACTTGAAGCGATAAAATGACGAGGGTTCTTTGAATGAAAGTGGAGAAAAGGCCTGGGTCCCAGCTTGGAGGAAGAGGAGCAAGAAAGAAATGAGGCTTCGGGGGTAGACGGGGCTGCAGACCAAGAGGAAGCTGGTTTCTGCCTCTGAGTCAAGCAGACTTTAGAGATCTGAGAAGGGGAGGAGATTTCTGAGACAGAACAATCGCTTGAAGATTTTAATGAGAAGCCTTTGGACCTTGCATCCCTCCCTTTCTCACTGCAGCAGGAGTCTGGACAGAGAGACACAGGGCCCAGCCCGGGGAAGAGCCACACTGAGGGCTCGGGGCCCAGTGTATGTCCACTTTGAGCCCCCTCTGCCCAGGACAGCCGGGGTGCTCGGAGCTGAGCTGTGGCCCAGGCACGTGGCTGGAAGGCTTCTCTGCGGAGAAGCTGGCTGAGGCCACTCACAGGAACAGCTTCAGTGGAGGCCCTGCAGCGAAGCCTGCCACTTCCCAAGCCCGGCCCACATGCACTCCAGGCTCACTCGTAGCAAGGAGCAGCCAGCCGCTGAGGAAATGGGGTGCAGCGGAGAGGCCTCTGTGAGACACAGAGAACAGAGTTAGTAAACAGGAAGGGAAGAGGGCGGAGGACAGAGAGACAGTGCCCAAGAGAGGGACAAAGAACCTGGTAATAAAGTCCACTGTAATCAAGAGTCTCAGAGAGATAGGACGATGCAAACATGGATCCAGCATAGCATGCTATACAAAGAAAACAATCAGAGGAAAAACAATCACTCGGATATTAACTATATTACGGTAGAATTAAAAAGAAATTCAATTGGCTGGTTGCAAAATAAAGTTCAGTGTGTTGTCTAGAATCTATAATAAAAAGACAAAGAAAAGAATAACAAAAGAGCAGAATGAAGAAAATGATAAGATTGTTTTAAAATTTCTAACATTCAAATAATAGGAGTTGCAGAAAGGAAGGAAGAAAATTGGAAAAGAAGAAATTATTAAAGACACAAAATTCCCAGGAAAGAAGAATGTAAGCCACTGTAATGAAGGCTGGACAGAAAACCCTGTGAAGGGAGAGGTATGCTATGACCAAACTTCAGAGCAAAAGTGACAAAGATGTAAAGCATAGAAAAGGAGGAAAGGGAAAGAAATGAAACAATAGGATGTCATCACCGAATCAGAATGTCATGAGTCAGAAGGAAAGGAAAGAATGCCTCCTAAGCTCTTCAAATTATTTCCCATTTATGATTCTGTGCTCAGCCAAATGGCCAATTAGGTGAGAGATTTTTCGTACTTAGAAAAAAAAAATTACCTCTAAGAATTTTTCTTAGAATCTACTTGAGCAGATGCTCCCCAAACTAAGGACTGAATTTTAAAAAAGAAAAGAGAGAAAAAGATAAAACAGTTGAGAAGAGCAAGCCAGAGCCCCCAAAGAGAAATGCATGGGGAGCGGGGAGGGAAGTCGGGGTGCTGCAGGGCAGAAGGCGCAGGCTGCAGGGTCCAAAGGGGAAGAGAAAGGGACGCATAGATCACCCGATGTGTGAATGTGACAAGAATGAGTCTACTTAGGGATTCTTTACTCAGAAACTCAGAAGATCAGGAAATTACAAAAAAGGGGGCAATTATTAACTACACTAAACAAAACGTTGACTTAGAAACAGGATGCAATTACAGTAAAAAAGAAAGTCTCAGTCGCGAATGTTGACCCAGCGTTAGTGTATGTAAATGGTAAATGTTTCTCTGGGTGGGGGGAAATTGTGATCTTCCAATGCTGTTTGCAGCGAAAAAAGCCAAAGTTCTACAAGAAACAGAGATCCCAGGTCTTGGTTGTGAACTGTGCGGAATGATAGTGCCACACGTTGCACCAGATCACAGAGGCACCACCAAGGCCAAAGTCCACCAGGCCCACGTCTTCAGAACTGGCCGACTTTGGCTCAAGGGTCTCACTGGCCAAAAGGGACATCAATACGTATGATGACTGCGATGGATTAAAGTTCTTACATCCCCGAGGTCACAAAGAGTCTATGGCAAAGAATATGCTAACTTATTACTGTGAGGGTTTGCCGAGGAGCCAGCTCATTATTCTGAAGACTGGTAAATAAAGGATCAACCAAAGGTCTGGGACTTTCTACACAAACTGTATTGGTGAACTGACAAATGGCGCAGGGAAAATTCCCTGTGTAGGAATCCTGCAGTCGATAAGCAAAAGAAGATTGTGAGAATTAAAACAGCACTCTTTTATGACCCCTCAAAGACAAGTTGATCAAGTCATTGATCGTCAATGACTGCTCACATCAGAAGTGAAAGGCAGCCTAATATTGTGCGCTTCTCACTGAAGAACACAGAGTGATCTTGGAAGTGACCTTGTAGGAAACAAAATCAAACTCCAGTCTGATTGAGCGGCTAACTCCACGTACCAATGTGTGGGGAATGCAGAGGACAGAGGTAAATGCAATCACATAGTTTCAGTCATCAAAATTCAGAATCTGAGAAACTCTATAGGAAAAACGTGCTGATTTCTTAAACAAAGAAATGGAGAAGAAAACAAAGAAATAAAGGAAAGCTGTAGGGAGACCTTAGATTGGAAGAGACTTGAGACACGTGCTGATGGTTCCTCCCTCGGTCTTGCGTGGTGTTTTCTAACATCTCTTTTTTCCCATCCTTCTCCCCATTTATTCCTTTCTTTCACACACTGCTCTCTGCCTACACTTTCTAATGACTGGATGCTCAGAGACAACATCTCTGTCCTCATTATGACCAGAATGGAAGGCAGCCACCTGCCTGTGATGGTGAATGAAGATGGGGAAGTTAAGAGTTCAGCGGATGCAGGAGTAAGGCTGTGTTTCTCTCCCTTAAGAAAAATCTCACAGTGCACACATACGACCTGGTAGTTATTCTTCTGCTGTAGACAGGCACCCTTAGTCCCAGTGTAGTAAAATACCAACACTCGCAGTAGCAGCAAAGGCCCGGTACAGAGGAAATGACACTGTAAAATCCCTTTACCTTATTGTTTACTCCAAATAATACAGGGATCAAAAGACTCTCTCAGGGGAGCCTGGTCTCCCATATCCTGACATCCTAACAAAGAGTGAGTGAATCGAATGTCTCTTTTTGTAAAGAAAAAGACAAGGATTGCAGGGAAAGTGATCTGAGATTATGACACTCCATTTCTTGCTTTCAAACACTGCAAGAATAAGGAAAATAAGCAATCCATAGGACAAAATTCGCAATCTCCTGTTTTCCTGTAGCATCGATTTAATTGAGTGATATACATTATCTCTCAGGAAATTCTCTTTTTCGGAATATTTGACTCAATACAGAGAAAGTGTGTATGTGCATGGAGAGGTCACGGTAGAGAGTGCCTGGCTGGAAGCAGGGCGTGCTTCCATGGATTGAGTGAAGATTCCCTAAAGGAGGGAGTACAGGGAGTATGGCAGGAAGAGGAACAGGAGATGGCTGGGGGCTGGAGACTGGTGAATGCAGAAAGTCACCACTGCGCCAGGGTCAGAGTGCTTCCTGTCTCAGCAGGCACATGAGGCCAGCCTGTACCACAGCTCTGAGTTTGGGGAAGCAGGGTGGGAGCAGCCTGGTCCCCACACTCCAGCCTTGCCACCTCCACTGGCTGAATCCAACCCAGATACAGGGCTGAGAGCCCACATGATGTCATCTGTCATGGTGAGTGGGCCCTGGAGCAAAAACAGAAGAGAAAACCGTGAAAACCACCAGAGTGTGACATGGGAAGTAAAAGCAGACCCAGTGTGACTCGTTTTCTCTTTCAGTTTTCATATTTCCTTCTGGATACACTTAGCTGAGGGGTCCTGGATGAGACTGTGGTGATCCATCTTTCCTTCTTCTCCAGGCTCTTGTTAGTGTTGATATTGGAGCTTCATAAGCGAGGCTGGAAAATGCTGAGAAGTGCCAGGTTTTTAGACTCAAGCCTCCGAACTCAGCAGCGCTCTGGTTAAACTTCTGGAGTGTTGAATGTTTAACCCCGAGAGAAACTGAAGCCAGATCATCTTGGTATCATAGGAGCAGGCAGATGTGCCCAAATGTCTCAACTGTCCTGTTAAAGAGATTTTAAATACCAGTCCCTAAGACAAGGCTCTTTGACAATAAACGCCTCATCTGCCAAGTGTATGTTCTTCCCTGCTCCACAGAGTACATGTGCATAATGTACCAAGCCTAATTAAAAAGTTTGCAGATACTGAACCAAGCAATGTTTCAGAGATAGATGATTAAGGGACCTCTGGCCTCTGCAGGGAGTCCCGGAGTGCTGGTAGACCCAGAGAGCAGTAATGATTATCATTAAGGTTTATAATTTATAAAGTATTTAATTTGCAAGTGTAAAACTTATAGAGCTTCATTATAGAAGGAAACAGAAAATCGTGGCCCACAGAAATGTGTGTCTGAGCTTTGTTCCAATCTTAACCTCCTCCCCGCTTCCTGTTCACAGTTAGGCAAAGAATTAACCAGTGTTGGCATCAGGCATGAGTTGAAAGATGGGGCAAAGAATCACTTTAAAGTACCACCTATTACTCTAAACTCTGCCTTAATCAACAGGAGCAGATGGGTCCTTCTGCCTGGAATTTCTCTTAACTGGTCCACTCCCTTGTCATTTCTTTATTATCAATTAACCCATTGTTTGAACCATCTTTTATTGGTTGAGATAATACTGGTGAAAATGATATAATCTAATTTTATGGTTTTGTGATTACTGTATAAAAAATAGAGTATGAGGCGAGCTCGTGGTCCTTAGAGGAGGACGAACGCAAGCTATTGGTGGCGAGCTGTGGTTGGCTGCGGTCAAGGTGGTAAACAGGGACCATACTTGCTATTTGCTTTCAAGGTCGCATCAACAAAATATGTCGATAGACTGGATATGGAGATTCTGGAGTCAAAAATCTCCCTCAGAATTTGCCTGTACATCTTCATGAAGGGCTACAGAATTTACTAAGGTTAGCAACAGTGACTCCAGCAGGAACATTTGAGAGGTTTTTTCTGGACATTTAAAACTGAATATTCCATTTAGACATCCAAGTGGTAAGTTCGGAATGTACGAGTCTGCAGCTCTGGGTAAAAAACAAACATTTGAGAGTTCTCAGTTTCTGTAGAATTTAAATAGTAGGGCTAGATAAGAGGTAAACTAGATAGAGACAAACTTCACCTACAGAAAAGAAGAATTTTAAGGAATAGGCCCTGAAGAATCCCAAAATCTAAGATTAATGAGTCGGGAACAAAAAAGGAAAATAGTTTCAGTGAACCTCCGGTAAGGTAGGAAGGAATGCACATGAATTTCATTGTTCTGCTACTCTAAAAAAGGGGTACTGTGTGTCTGTGTGAAAGTGTGAAAGAGGGTTCTGGGATGAAGTTTTGCTCACTCTAATTACATAAAACAAGCCCAGGATGGCAGTGCAGTGCATTCTCCCGCCGAGAGGCCATGCAGTTCTGTGCGGACATGCATGTAGGATGTACACGCTCAGACACGCACTTTCAGGCAGGTAATGACAAACACCGCTGTGCATATTTCTCTACCTACAGTCGTGTGGATAACACATGCTTCCAAGCAATGTATTATAACGATATCCAGCCTGTTTTACTTTCTGAAAGATCAACTTGACATTTCAATTATGTGTAAAAGTTCAACCAAATACATTACTATTGAATATTTTGACAAGGCCTTTCATCCCATGTTCTCAGTGAGATTCCAGGAACCAAATGCTCAACGATAATTACATAAAAAGAGAAATAGAAAGAATATTCAGTCAACTTGCCTGCTGAGTAATTGGACATGAGCCTCAGATATCTGAGCTCCTGCAACTTGATTACAGCATTAAGTATCTTCTCATGCAGGATACGTTGCTCTATACTCGAAGAAAACTCTTATTCTCACATGCCTCGGTGGGCCAAGGGTCTGGATGCACCCTAGCTGGGTGCTTGGAGTCTGAGCACTCTCAAAAGGCTGCAGCCAAAGCTCAGTTTGGGGCTGAACCGTCCCCAGCAAGCTTTGAGCGGCTTCTGATGACTCCAGGTCCTCTCTGTCAGCTGGTCAGAGAATCAGTTCCCTGCACCTGAGCGTCTCCACAGGGAAGCTCAACTTGGAAGCTGGCTTCACTCAGCAAGAGGGAAAGAGGTTTCTAAGATGGAAGCCAGTGTCTTTTGTTAATCTCACAAGTGTCATCATTTTTGTCTACAATTTGTTATGCAAATGATGTTGCATGCTTCAGAAGCCAGTTATGAAATCCAGCCCACGCTCCAGGGCAGGAAGTGGAGGAATTGGGGGCTCCCTAGGAGGCTGCCCCCAACAGGTACACTAAAGAATTGCATTTCTGTGTGTGATGTAAAAAGAACAAGTGCCTCTAGCTTCAGGCATTCAGTAACCGCTTAGTTTACAGAAATAGATCCTCCGCGCTGCACACATCTGGAAATTGGCACACAATTGGGAAACAATTAGGCTCTATTCCCTACTGCAGTGATCTTTCCCTACATCTCATCTCAGCACAACGCATTTCAACAGAGCAGCAGCCTCCTAGCAGGGAACAGTAACTTGGCAGTGTAGGTTATTTTAATGAACACTTTAAACTAAGTCCCCACCATCTGTTCTGTTTCCTAATTACGAACCTACACCCATTTGCAGTTGCATCATTAAAAATGAGATGCTGGCAAAGTGCACTAAATGCTGTCTCTCTTGTCCTCTTGGTTCTAATTTTCTGAATTGTGAATCCTGAAATCTGAGACATCTCAGTTAAGGAGAGGAAACACACAAAAATGTGGTCCATGTAGCACTCAAATGCATAAGGTTCATCTTTCTCCCTCTCCTTCTCTCTCTCTCTCTCTCTCTCTCTCTCTCTCTCTCTCTCCCTCCCTCTATCTCTGCAATTTCCTCATTGCAAACAGGAATTCTCCTTAAGAAGGATTTTACATTTCAAATTCCCCACATGTCTTTGGTAATTTTAACTTGCTTCAGGGATAAGGGGAGGATTTAAGCAGAGGCCCTTTAAACAGGAATTAAAATCATTTGCATGCTGCAGAGCTCCTGTGAGTACAATGAGACGTTTTGCAGAATTTAACTCTTCAAACGCAGGTTTACTTCTTGGCTTCCTGAGATGAACTTTAACCCAGAGCAAAACATACTGAGAGAGGCTTAACTTCCAAAGTGATCCGCCCCTACTAAGAAGACTCATTTTTGTATCTCACTGGGTGTTAGCAGTTAAGAAAAAGTGGATGCCAGTCATTCAAAAGGCCACCCGTGTTGCCGCCCAGGCCATTGTGGGCCTTCTAAACAGTGACAACCTGCAGAACAGCAGTCCCCAGAGCTTCCCGGGCCACCATTGCACCTTACAGAACAGGTGGGAGGAATGACTCACCTACATCCCCCTGCTGTGCCCAGAGACTCAGTCCCATGCTCTCGTGCCTTTTGCTATGTTAGCAGATGTTTCTGGTTGGTGGACAGTAGACAGGCCAGCCCGTGCAGCGGAGTTAGGTTGTTCCTTGAGGTGTGTTGGCTACTGAACCTCTGGACGTGCCGAGTCCCAAGGCAATTAGTCCCGCTCTCCTTTTCCACTTAGTTTAGAAGTGGTTTGCACAGATTCCCCAGTCACATTTTTTTTTTTTTTTTTTTTTTTTTTTTTTTTTGGTGCCGGTGATAGAACTCAGGTCCTTGTGCTGGTTAGGCAAGCACTGTAACCACTGAGCTAAATCCCCAGCCCCCCAGTCACATTTTTATTTTGTGCCTGAGGATGGCCGGTCACTCTGTCACAGGAGGTCATATCATCCTAATTTTCTCACTTTACCTGGAAGTACCGGGAGCATGAATTGTGCTCCAGGAACCACGTCCTGTTCTTTCTAATGATGCTCCCACCTGATTTCAATTGCAGTCAATTCTGTTAAAGTCAGATAAGAAATAGCGTCACAAAACCTGCTGGCTGTGGGCTCTTGAACTTGTGGTTGTTGTGAGATGCTGGGCTCTAACGACACACAGCTTTCTTTGGATGTGCAGCGGAGACTCCAGGATACCATGCCAGGAGTACAGCGGGGGCTACAGGAGCGGTCAGGGTGGGGCACTCCCATGAGAAAGTCACGGAGGATGCTCAGGACAGGTGAGGGACCTCCTACTTCAGGGCAGCCAGGTGACGTTGATGAACTGCTCAATTCTCTTCCCATTGATTTCTCTTTTCTCTGGATGCTGTGAAAGCTTCCTCCTTTTCATTTCTTCCCTTTTTAGTGCAGAAACTAAATCTGCATACTGAACACTTGTGAATGTGTTACTCTAGGTCAAGGCCTCTGGGGCTGGAGGAGAAACTATAAGCATGACCGAGATTCAAAGTAGAACAAAAGCAGATGAGCACCCACTATCAATGGATACTATAAAGAGGAGGAAAGTGAAGGACGTGGAAGAAACATTCATGTTCTGCTATAGCCAGCATGTGTTCTTTGGATAAAATATCATGATTTTAATAAGCTCCTTAAAACTCTTTTTTCGTTTGAAAATAACAGATACTCTTCAAGCATAGGTGCACCTTTTTTTCCTCTAAGTGTTTCTTTGCTCAGCTTATCGCACCCTTGGAGGCTTCACAAAAGGTCAGGCCCATTCCCTGACTGCTTGGCTATTTGGTGGTCGGATATAAACTGTTTGAAGAAATGGGGCCCCAGAAAAGGTTCCAAGCCTGGACTGGTTGTTGACTTGAGCATTCCTGACAATGTGCAAGTTACAAAGAGTGAAGTCTTTGGTTTTGTATAGTGTTTTACAATTGGTAGAATGTTCCCTGCTTTGTTTACTCTACATTATGGGGGAGTCAGAATGAAGTGAGAAGCAAACTTGTATCAGGATTGATCATTGTAGAATCCATAAGAATGTGCAGAACGTTGCGAGTTGTATAAATTCAACTAAACCAACTTGTACGATTCCAAATTCGTGAATACATCCCATCAAATCATGTCTGATGACCACAGATCACTGGTGTGGGAACGATCTGGTGGGCATTGTCCAGAGCTACTGAGGCTGCTCCACATTTACATTAATGAGCAACAACACTAGATCCTATGGTTTGTACCCTTCTAGTGACAAAGTACTTAACAGAATCTAAACAAATTCTCCCTGCTTTAATACTGATTGCCAAAGCTATCAGCCAATCTCTATCTTATCAAACTCTGTCTTAACTTGAAAGCAGTAATTGGAGCTTAGTCCTCACTTTCTTACACTCTTGGAGACATAGCTTCCTGGTGCATCCTCTTTGGAACAGGGATGGTGTATTTCACTCTTCACTACAGTTCATAAAGTGGCCTGGGCTGCTCATTTCAGGGCCTTAAATACAAAGGCCTGCACTGTGGCTCAGCGCAGATGGAACACAGCGGTTCAGCAGGAGGATCTTCAGTTTCTCCAACTTCATTTGGGACACAAATGGCCCATTGTCACACATCCCTGTAACGCTTGCTCCTCCTGATCATGGAAGGATAACATGCACCCACAAGGAGTGTTCAGGTGAGTGCCTCACTCAACCTGGCCAGCCACCCAAGTGGCATCTACCTGTCACCACCCAGGGGTGGCATCCCCCACCCTCAGGCAAGCACAGTACTTCAGGTTGACAAAGTGGCTCTCTACAGCTAGATGTGTAAGAGTGCACACAGGTACGATTAAAAAGTAATTGAAACAACAATGGTTTGCTACAGTGACCTATTCAGGTCCTGTGTTACCCTTCTTAGCCAATGAAAAGGCTGTTTTACTTTGACTACCCCAACTCTTCATAAAACCTCTGAACAGGTCCCTGGGAAGCTGGGGTCAGGGAAAGATCAGCATGGTGGATGTCAGCTGTCCTCAACCAAAGCTTTGCCCCAGCCATGGTGGGTGGATGCCAATCTCTCAGCTGCACTGATGGCCAAAAGGCCCCGCAGCTCTTCCTGCAGTCCCCACCGCCATATTAAGTAACTGCATCCCCATCTGGACTTTCACCAATGCCCACCAGGGCCTTGTCCAGGTGCCTGCTGCCCAAAGAGATCAGCATTACTTCCAAAGTGCTGGGGACACTGTCCTCTTACCCTGCTGCTTTGTAATTAAGTGTAAAGCCCAGAGTTGTGCCAGGAGCTTTCCTCGCATATGCATGGATCATGGAGCTGCTGGACTTTTCCATTAGCATTTACTCGTGTTACTTTCCTTTCCCAACAACAATTCCTTTTAAAATGATTACCTCCATAATAGTAAGATCTGCAGAACCTGTATTCACTAGTGACAAGAGAAAAAATTAAGATGTGAACAAAAACATGATGAGTCACTTAACATTTAAATGGCAAAATAAAATAGCCCTCATTTTCTTTGTTGCATATGAGCTGCCTTCTTCTTAGTGATAAATCATTGACTCAGTGAAAGACAAACATTTCATTGTTATTATATGTGAAGTCCATGTTGAAAATACTACAAATAGTCTGTAATATAAAAGATGCAGCTGCAATACAATTTGTCATTCCAGTTCTCTAAATGTCAAAAATAAATATAAATATTGACAAGCTTGAAAACTCACTCATGCAAGCCATAATAACAGATTTTTAAAAATTGGGCCAGCTACACAAGGCCAGAAATACAAGATTTGGGTGTGTTCAGAAAGGCTTTGGAATATGCATCCTTTAGTGGCAAATTCTAAAGTCATTATTTCCAACTGGGACAGATAAAAAGGATGGCAAACAGGTTCAGAAAACGTTGGCACTGTCAATGGTTACAGAAATAATGGATATTTTTGCCGGTGCATTCTCATTCATGGCTAGGGAGGCAGCCTAGAAAACACTCAGACTGAAGGGAATTTGTAGTGAGAGACTGTGAGATGATTTAGGCAACAGATTTAACACAAGAAGTAGCGTAATGAAATAATTTCTCAGAAGTCTCCACAGCAAAGTTGAAAGGTCTCATTAATAGCCAGAGGAAATCGTATCTATGTATTTGTCAGCAGAAGATTTCAATCTCTCTGTAAAACATGTGTTTTAGTTACTTTTTTGTTGATGGGACAAAGTACCCCACACCCACAAGTTAAGGGAGGACAAGGTTTATTTAGCTCACAGTTGGTAGACCTTTCAGCCCAGTCAGCTGGCTTGATCAGGGCAGCACTGCAGAGGGACACCAGAGAGGAGAAATTGCTCATGGTGTGGCAGGAAGAAGGCAGCAAACAGCAAGCACCAAGCACCAAGCACCAAGCAGCAGCAGCAAACAGCAAGCCTGCCTTCCCTCTCTCCCTTTATATCCCATACAGACTATAAACCTACTGACTGGTGCCACCCACGCTAGGGTGGAGCTTCTATTATCTTCACCAGAAGCTATACTACACCAATTAATGGGCTAACTCCCACACCCTTAATCCCAGCATCAGATCCTTAATCTGCACTCACACACTCTAGATTCAGCCACCTCCCAAAAGCCCCACCTGTGAGCATGTGAGGCTTTGGGGGACATCTAGACACAGGCCATAGCAACACGGATAAGAAGAATCACAGCAGAAGCCCCATGTAGGGTATAGGGCATTTGCTGGAATGAGGTGCTTTGACTTTCTGCAAGAATTTGCTTTGACTTTCTGCAAGAATGTATATCACATTGTACATTGAATTTTAGTGTCTGAATCTGAGGGAGAGTCAGAAGTATCAGGAGGTGTCAGGAGGTTAGCCATGGGCAGGGAGGCAATTGTACAGCACAGGGAGAAAGCAGGTGTGTTCATTATGGCACTATTTACCCTTTTATCAAGATAGGTATGGAGCTGGCTCACCATTTTCTCCCTCTTGAGCATTAATCATGATTATCAATTCAACTGGATTAAAAATACCTGGCATATTAGTAAAGTGCACTTATAGATATGTCTGGGTGGGTCATGGGACCATGACCTTGGGGACCATATCTGGTCCCTCATCCCTTCCACTGTGGGCTCTTCCCCTACTCTGCTTCCTGGCTGCCATGAAGTGAGCAGCTTTGTTCCTTCGCTCCCTTCTGCCATAATGTTCCTGCCTTGGAGCCAGCTGACCATGGACTGAAACTTCTGAAACTGTGAGCCAAGCAAAACATTTCCTCCTGTAAGTTGTATATGTCAGGTATTTTATCCCAGCAGTGAGAAAACTGACCAATACACCCCTTTACTTATGTTGAATCTTCTCAAGTAGGTTTAGAGCCCTTGTCAGGCATCGCCCACCATATGCTACATATCTTTTTCTCCCCATATGTCTTGAAAGCCACAATAGAGAAACTGTGAATCACTACAGACTAAGCAAACAACTAGTTCAAGTGAAAAGGTCAGTTAGAATTCTATTTTTTAAAACAGAACTTGTGTAGAATTCTTATTACAGTGGCATAATCTTAAAAATCTTGAAGTTGGAATTAAAGCTACTTCTATGGGTAACAAATGGTCCAATGTGTGCAAAAAGTTCTTAAGAGGAAACTACATTTTATTATATTAACATAAAAAAGACTCCAGGAAAGACCTCTGAAATAGGATGTAATAAAATGACAGTGATATATAACATTCTTCAGTTTTCTGTTTTTGTGAACACTCATAGCGTAATCCAATAACCAGTCTAGATTTTAAATGCTGATGAAGCCATCTATATCTTTAGCATTCCCACAATCGTTTAAAAAACTGTTTAGCAATGATTTCATGGTGCCTGTGTAAAGCTAAATGGAAGAAAATATCCAGAATTTTAATTATGGGTAAAAACATTATATCCTTTAATATGAAGCTCAGAGACATTTTGTTCTTATTAACAACTCCAGGTGTTTTAGGGCATTCGTTCACAATCAGAATTTTAGGACTGCTAACTGGGCTTGTCTTTCCATTAGCTCAGCCACGACAAATCCCTGGGATGTCATTGCTAATTGTACGCTCGAGGACACACACTATGGGGGAATGTGATTGTTCATTCTTAGCTATCTATTTAGAGATTGTTCCTGTTGGTTGAGTAAAAATCATTTCTAAAACTGTTGGCTTATCGGATTAAATTTCTGCATTTTCATAAATGTGGCTCAGAGAGCTCCCCCGAGCCTTCTCCTGTTTACACATCAACCTCTTCTGCTAGCAGCCACCATACGTGGCAGTTGGTGGTAGGATTTGCACTTTGGGGGTGAGTCCATCGATGTTTGGGGAGCTTTGCCCTGAGCCACCTCTCTCAAGTGAGAAGCTTTGATCACATTAGGGATTCTGGAGAAGGCAAAAAATCTTTCCAGCCTCCTTTCTGCATAATTATACTGCCCTGAAAACTTGAGAAATGTTTAGATAACCATCTCGCCATAGCTGTTTGTGCCTCCTCTATATTACTCCCTTGACAACAGTGCCATTCCCCATAATAAAAGCTGTTAGGGGTAATTTAATGGCTTGCTTTGGGAAGGATTTCCACAGGCACAGATACTTTCAAATTCCAGACAAAATTCCCCAGGTTCTGCCAAAGATTTGCGCCAAAGTCATCATAATTACGCATCCCCAAGTACGTGTTCTTGCCAACAACGAATTAATGAGATGCTATTACTCATAATCTTTGAATACTATAAAATGAAAACAGAAACAGGAATAAAATAATGATGAGCCAGGGCTTCATTATAGAAGAAACAGCCATTTCCCACTCTTAAAAAAAAAGCTCATCTGAGCTAATAAAACCAGAAAAAGCAAACCCCTTGCCTTCATGCACAGAGTTGGAGTGCGATGGGTGGTGATGACGTGGCTGAAATGAGCCATCTCCGTCCACCAGGGAGAAATCTCCCACCCATCACACGACTGTCATTTGGACAGAGCAGTGTTCCCTGAGCTTCCTCTGCCACCTGGATGGGACCCTCCTCCCGGGACAACTTGGAAACCTCCCTCAGGCAATCCCTGCCTTCTCACACTGTGTAGACCATGCTAAAGTAGAACCCTTTTCCTGATGCCAGGGAGTGATGTTAACCAACTTCACCCACCCGGGGTGGGATACACTGGTGACATGAACACCAAGGCAAGATAGTCACAGTGAAATGCTTCCCAGCTCCAGTGAGCCGGGAAGAAGCTGTGAGAGCCAGGGCAAAGCTCTCCTTCTCTCTGAGCTTCTCTTTCTTCATTTTGGAGGGGAAGGGGGCATGCCCAATATTCTGTGCGCAGAGAAAGACTCCTGAGTCTGTGAGTGCTCAGGATACTAGAAGGCGAACACATTTTCTGAGGTAAACACACTTCAAAACACTTTTCCTATGCTGTGAAGAAGAGGTACTGTCTATATTTTCATTGGTTGCACATCTATGCTTTATTTTAATACTCTAAATAGATGTTTACAGAGGTGGATGGATAGATGGATAAATGATAGATAGAGAGAGATGGATAGATAAACACGTCATGTATAATGTATAGTGAACACAGGGTCATGGTCTGTCTTTTAAGGAGCTCAGAGATGAAAAATAAGCTATAGCCCAATCCTCTATCTGGCCAATAATATTCATGAACATGAAAGTAAGCATTGAGCTCATGGTAAAAACCCATGTTTTCCTGCTGGGGAATCCAAGTTGAGAGAAATGAAAGCTACTGTTTGGGCCTAGCATGGTGGTGCATGCCTGTGATCCCAACACTGAGGAGGCTGAGGCAAGAGGATTCCCATGAGTTTGAGGTCAGTCTAGGCTACATAGTGAGTTCAAAGACACCCTGAATTACAAAGCAAGATCTTGCCTCAAAACGCATCCCCCCCAAAAAAAAACCCAGAAAACTACTGCTCATTTTTATAGATGAATTTCTCACATTGTGGTATTTTAAATGGGCAGAGCCATTTTTTCCACCATAGGATAATAAAATTATTTCTTATATAACTTGTTTTCCTTATATAACTTTAAAGTAAATAAATCACTTCTCAGTTCATCCAACGATCTAATTACATATTAATTATTACAGAACCATACCACCTCAGAGTCTAAAGGGAACACTATCCACCCGCCTCTAGCCAGGACTTGCATAAGCTGACAGATGTATCTGGTGTCCTTCCAAATGTCTGTTTCTTGGCCCCAGTATTTAATGTTTTTGTAATGAGAGATGATAGAATCAAAGTTGTTTCTTACAGTTATCAGGAGCCTCAGTCTTCTGCTCCTCCAGCAAATCTGTGAGCTCCCTACTCCCCATAAATAAAATCCTTTCTTCCAGGTGTTTTTCACTAGCTTACAGTTAAGATTCTGGACTGATTCTTTGCTCAAATAGTATTTTAATTACAAATATGGGGGAAAGTGGAGACTATTTCATGACCAAAGAGTTAGTCCCCCCGTCTGGTGCATCCCAGGAGGTGTCTCTGCAGAAAGAATCTTGGCGCTGAGACTAGAAGGAGGAGCTGCCGTCGGACACCGGAGAGGGAAGCCCACATTCTTGAGAGGGACACGAAATGTAAACTTGGAAACTCTAGAACACACAGGGGAGTCCTGCTAAAAAAAATCTTCAGAAAACAATGCCAATTATCATAATAACCTAATTCATGTTACAAAATGTGGTTAGAAACGATAGATAGTGTCAACCTACTGAGTTTTCATTAAATATTAAAGATTAGAGACCACAGGTAGGGCGTGTAGCTCAGGGGCAGAGTGCTTGCCTAGCATGAGTGAGGCCCCAAATTCAATCTCGAGCATCACAAAAACAAACAAAAACAGACACAAGTAAAGACCAATAAAATCCAGTTACAAAGCATACAGAATAACGTCTTCAGAATGGGGCCGCACCAATTCTAAGAGGGGAAATAATGCAAATCATTTAATCTGTTGACCAGCACTCTGAGTCACTGGATGTCACGGCAGGAAGCTTGGCAGTCAGCATGTGCTCTGTGTAACTGTGGGGTCTTCCACACACATAAAAGCGGGGCACATTTACACACCTCGCCCTAATGGGAACTCTTGGCGTGCACTGACATACCGAGATGGTCTTCACCAGCGCGGTGGCCCAACGAGCCTCAAAAGCCAGTTTCCACACAGTGCACAAGTGTGTGCGTGCTGCTACGGAGCTGTCATTCACCAACAGCATCCACACACACACATGCTTAGCCACTCTGTGCTCGCATATGCGCTCATCCAGCTCGACTTCCCAATCCGAGAGCCTCGTGGAGCCAAAAGTCAAGACCTACTTCAGGAAAAGTTTCTAGAGACCTATTCAATATTGTAATGTTTCTCAGAAGCTCTTGCTAAAAGAGCCTTAAAATAGATCAACTTAGCTTGATGACCAAGAACTCTAAGCTATGTGCTTTCTCCTCCTTTTTCTCCCTTCCTCCTTCTCCTCACCCTCCTCCTCCTCCTCGTCTTCCTTCTCCCTCTCTGAAACAAACCTTTAATGATTATTTATGAGCAAGATTCAAAATGAAGTTTTGCCCAATATGTTTCACCAGGCGGTTTCTATGGAAACGCTTCACCCTGGTTAACAGACCCTAGCAGCCAGGTTGGCTTTCAAAAACAGATACTGAAATAATAACAAGAAAATAAACATGTTCTGAAATCCTTGGGTACAAATGGCAGAGATTTATGCCAATATTGTTCCTTGGTGAGGCCGCTTCCTTGTTGCAGCGCACATTCTCTGTGAAAGGAAAACCATGAAGCTGCTCCGCTCCTCTGGCGGCAGCTGGCAGACACTTACGTCTGATGGCCCAGAACAGGTTGCCTCCGCAACAGGTCTGCATGATGTCACTTAATTAAGGTGCAGACACTCGGAAGATAGAGACCAAGCTTAATACAGTCACATCCTGCAGTCACAAGTCTGCTCGCTGGAGAAAGGGAGCTGTGGGAGTGGAGGACTCTGCCCACTGGTTTGGGGGAAAGATATACCAGGATCCTACAGGAAAGGTAAAATTTGGGTCTGCTTTCTTTCAAAGGTACGTACTTGCACATGATAGCATCTAGGGGTTATGTGCACCAAGTAAAGGGATTTCTAGATAAGTTTTACTTTTAAATGCAGCAAAGAGGACATATTGTAAAACTTAACTTGATAACCCAGAAGTATGAAGGATTTGCAGTTCTAAAACCCCGAGGCATATCTGAGGGTTTCTAATGGAAGGCGAGGCCTCCATAGCCCCAAGCTGTGCAGGGCCACCTCCTGGGTGTGACATGTCCCTTGGCCATAAGCTCCAGAGTGCCCTTCCGCTTTTGGAAAAGAGGCACAGCCCTCCTTTCTGCAGGGGCTCCCAGGTGTGCCAGGACACGTGTTGAGACCTGCAGGCTGCCTTCCGATATGGAGAAATTACCATTTTGGACTTTGAGCTTTTTGGAGAGCTGTAGTTGCTTGGTTTTATTTCAGACACATTATCTTCTTCTGTTCCTGAAAAGGAAAGTCAGTAACCTTACATTAATTTTTAAAAAGGCCAATGGAAGAGAGTCCTGGACAAGAAGAATGGAGACCCTTATGTCCCCGCCTTACCATGCAGTACCACCACCCGGACTCAGGTCCACGTTTTTGGAGTTCAGGATAAACTTGACCTTTCGTTTTGCAAAAGAGAATTTGGAAACAGCATGGTTGATTGTTGATAGTGCAGGAGACTTAGCATAATGGACTTGAGGTTAGGAGCCCGGGACTCTGTCCTTCTTTTCAGATTAATTTGCTTTTTATCCTCCATTTTCTAATATTTAAAACTAGTATGATGGTATTGCATAAATGAAAAGTCCTTGGCATTGTATAAATGAAAAGAAATAAGAGATGGAACAATATTCAACCATCATGCAGAAGTATATAAATGGGAAAGATGATTTTCCTTAATGTAGCCTAAGAGTCTTAGTACTGAATGAAAACCAGCAGTTATCTGATTGAAAGTATTTCTCAATTTGAGGAAATATTCCACAATGTCATTGATCCATCTTTGTGTTTTCCTCCCCATGCATTCATTCCCTCCAGCATATACCCATAAGTGACTGTGACTGGATTAGGAGTCACCTCTGAGACTAGTAAAGCACTCTTCTGTGTGTAACCATGAAGGGGTTTCCAGAGACACTTGGCACACGGGACAGCAAGTAGTGGGCAGACTTGCCTGAATGCAGATGGCACCATCCAGTAGAATGGGCCTTGAGGGAACAAGAGGCAGCGGGAGGAAGCCTCGTGCGAGAGTTCTATTATGCAGCTTTGCCCTGTTACAAGCTGCTCCCCACCATGATGTTCAACCTTACCACAAGCCCAGAAGCAACAGAACCAAGCAGCCATGGACTTGAACTCTGAAACCGTAATCCAAGATAAACCAAGAACTTGCTGACGTCACGTATTTTGTCACAGTGGTGGAAAGCTGATTCCATACCCCAGATTAGGAATGTTTATTAAGCACCTACTTTTTTAGGCACAGTGCACTGGGGGTAAGACATAGATGATCCCTACCCTCGTAACTTCCTGTGGGGAAGACAGATAATGAGCAAATATTTGGAAGAAAAACAAGACATTGGGAAGGATAGTGGGAAGTATTGGAAAGTGCAGCTGAGAGAGGTCTGTGGGTGCCGCCTGCTCATGCCTGGATCTCAGCACACATTGGGGCACCAGAGCTTTCAGCTGCCATCCAGTGTCAGCAGAGAGAAGATGTCAATTTGAATTAGGAAGGAGAATAACTGAATCCTTATGGCCCCACTAGATAAAGTTTTCCGGAGATATTTTCAATTGGTGTAATATTACCTGTTTTCCACATGGAAGGTAAGTATTAGCGTTACAATCTTAGTTTTATTCTAAGTTTCTGGTATGGTAGGGAGAATAAAGTCTCCCAAAGATGCCACTCACCAACTCCTTGAGTCTGCAAGCATTATCTTACATGAAAATGGAAGTTTGACAACAAGACTGTAGTTATAGATCTTGAAATGGGAAGATTATTCTGGATTATTGAGTGGATACAATCGAATCGCACAAACCCTCAGTAACTTAAAGTCAGAGAGTTGAGAGAAGAGAGTGAGTTGACCCACCATGAGTGGCCCTGCACACTAAGGAAATAGGCCACCACCTGAAGGTGGGAGGCAGCCAGAGAAGGTGAGACGACTCGCGGTTGACAGCTAGCACAAACATGGACTTCAGTCCTAGGACCTCAGGGAGCTGCAGCAGTCTACATGAGCAAGCCCCTTCCAGAAAGGAGTGAGCAAGCCTGTCAACACTTTCACGTTAGCTTAGTAGGACCCACGCTGGCCTTCGACCAGTAGAGCTGTGAGATGACAAGTTTGTGCCCTTTGAAACTGCTGCATCTGTGGCAGCTAAGACAGAAATCTAACAGGTGTGATTTTCTGTGGGCCACAGGCCAGAGATTCAGAAACTCAATTTGTTTGTCAAATAAAATACATTTTCTTTTCCTTTCCCAAAGATGAGGTTAGTTGCAAGAGAGCGAAAGGCTAATCATGCAGCAGTTGGTCCTTTGGCCCAGAGCAGCTGCCCCGTGTGTCCCATACGTGGCCCTAAGCAAGGTGGCCCTGCTCCTCCCTACTCCTGCCACATGACGCCACAGGCTCAGGTGTGGCTCTCGGAGGACCCTGGCCACAGCACATGTGCATTCTTGTCTGACCAGAAGACCGATGAATGTGCTGAGGACTCTCACTACACAGAAACTTCAGCTTCGGATTCATCCTTCATCATCACCTTCCAAAGCCTTCAATTCTGCCCAACAGTAAATGCTGTGAACACAGATAACAGAAAGACAGATTTCAGCCTAAACCTAAGAAATGGTCAAAATGACAAATTGCTTGGACACAAACTGTGTATGCTGAAGTAGGTACGTTCAGGTTCTCACAGCAATGATGAGAAAGCCACAGTGGCCCCAGCACTTCAGGGTCTCACACAAATGAAAAACGGCCTCTGTTGGTGGAAAGTTATAATCGCCTCGCAGACCTTGTCCATGGTGCTGCACTTAACTGCTCTGGTCACGTGCGAACCTCGAGGCATGACCAGATTCCTTTCTATTGAATCCTTCCGCCTTGTTTCCTGCTGGTATCTCTTGGTATTTGCTGTATTTTCTAGGTCGTGCCTGCCCCATCTTCCAAGCAATGACCTCATCTCCATCACTTTCCTCTTTCAAATTTAGCTCAGCTTTGGGATTGAGATGTGCTAGCACAGATTTTAACAAGTAATTACATCATGCCAAGTCAAACACCCACATTGCAAGCCTGGAATCTTTTCACGTATCAACTATGCAGTTAGGTTTTTGTTTACTTTTCTCCTTTGATTTCCTCTTATTTCCCTGCAAAGGCTCATCAGGATAATAATAAAATCAGTGTTTTACTTGAAAGTCATTGATTGGCAAAATAACCAATGCATCACACGCCCACCTGTCGGAGCATTTTCACAGATCCTCCAGATCCTGGGAACCATCCTCTTCCCTCCTTCCCAGAGGAGGTCAGGGTGTGCAGGAGGGCGCCCCCTGCTGGTGGACTGCTGCTCAAGGAGAGGTGGCCCTTATATGTATCTGGCCCTTGGTTGAAGGCTTGGATCAGATTGGCCCCAACACGTCCATGGGAATCCACGGCTGACTGGCAGATGGCATCCCCTGTTCTCTTTCCAGGAAAAGATCGGGTCATGCTGGCTACATGGCCAAGCCAGACACCCTGTGATTTGTGAGGGTGCTGTCAGCACAGGTCATCAGCACTCCCTGGTGCAGAGGAACTAGATCCATTGGTGGGCTGTGAGGAAAGTGTAAAGACTTAAAACAGCTCTTGCTTTCTCCCTCACTGAGGAATATGTGCACTCAATCTGTGATGGGCAGCAGGTCTGTATTTATATAAACCAATCATACCCTTAAAGGCATCATACAAATTAAGGTATGTAAAAGAACCTCCACTCCTCAAAACTATGAAACTTAACTTTATGTAATAGTTATTTACATCAAAATAGAAAGTAAAAACTCTCACAGGCTTCTCTGAACTTTCCTTATAGTTGTCATTTCTATTTGTGTTTTCCTGTGGAGAAAGAATTATTTCATTGATAATTATTCATTTTTAATCTGGCAATATTCTGCTTTAGTAATAAATTCAGCAGCACTGATAGGAAAAGAATTAATTTCAAGCAGTCGTAAGTGAATAACAGGAAGAAGAAGCTACAGGCATTTTCAAGAATGACCACTCCTGGCTCCTCCCTTGATGGGGCTCCTGCGAGCATATCCTGTGTTTTGAGGCCTGGATGGCATCATCGCCTAACCCACGAAGACATGTGCTAAACAAGGCACAGTTATTCACTCAGCAGCCTCCCAGGCTCTTCTCCAGCACTGACGGGCACATTCTCTCTGCAGTGCTGTCCTGGGCACAGACTTGACCATCCCTGGGGCCTTGCATACAGCAGTGCTTTGAGTGGAGGCAGGAGATGCCATCTCCAAATGGTACGTGTTGGGGAGGCACTAAGATTCCATGGCACAGCAGAGTCTCCTCCTAAGAATTGTGTCAAAATTTGCCAGGTCACCTGGGTGGAAACCAAGATGAGTTTTGAGATGAATAGAACTGAAGTTGCACACTTAGGCTTAAAAATCTTACTGTCAAAAATGAGTTGAGGTACTATTCTTACTAGTTTTGATATTCTGAATCAGGTAGCCTGAAAGACAGATCACTCATTGAAAGCAGCCCAGGCAGCGATTCCCACGCTGCAAGACTCCCCATCACTTAGCTGCTCGAGGCACTGCACTCCCCTGGTTTGTTGGGAGAGTGCACAATGGTGGCGATATGCTGCTCTTTCAGGGCAGCCCCTGTGCACACAGATGAAAGACCCCTGTCTGTAAGTGAGTGCTCCCCATGTGAAGTCAGAGGACTGTTCAAGGAGATGAGGCCCAGGGAAGACGCAAACGGTGCTGAGCCCCTCCTTGCTCACCAAGCTGCTCTGAGCCAGGCCCCGGGCCAGTTTCGGCCCAGCTCCTTGATGGAGAGGCTGCGGCCTTGTGCCCCTCCCCCCCAACCAGGGCAGGTGTGAAGAACCTCCCTGGAGCACGTGTTACGGCAGCTAATAAGGCAGGCCTGGTCTTGGGCAGTGTACTTAGCAACTCTGGGTGCTGCTGACACACTAGCGATCTTGCAGTCATAGCGGCTTCTTTCTAATCCCCGAGCTCCCGCTCCGCCCCCACCTGCCTGTGTGTAAACCTCCCGCATTTCCAGCAGGGAAGGGGAGAGAGGCGGAATGTCAGATATTCTCTGTTTTCAGTAATTGAGTTTTTAAAACTTCACTTTCACACCTTCGCTCAATCCGGAAGGGAGGGCGTATATGCTGACACCTTAGAAATCACAGCAGCGTGATCCAAGTAGCTGTCACTTTTCACATTCCATTATACTTAATTATGTAAATCATCAAATCTCATTAATAGGTTTAGTAACCCTTCCTCACTTCACTGTTCACGCCTAATTCAAGCAAATCAAGTAATTATAATTTTAATGTAATTTCAGTGATTTTAATTGCAGTGGAATTATAATTTCAATTGTGTTCCCAATTAAAACAATCGGGTCCACAGCCAATTCCATGGAGCATGCAACCAAGGATCCTCAGATCAGCCTAAATAGCAATGATAAATAGTGCGCATACATCCTGTCTCCACATAGTCAATCAGGACGTGCTGGAGTGGACTTCCACAAGAAAGACAACGGGAAGGAGAAGAAAGGCTCAGGGAGGAGTGTGGTGCCGAATGCTGACTGCTCTGTGGCTCCCTTGGGCTTGTAGCAGAGATGACAAAATGGTGCCCTCCGTGATGTTCTGTGGACCCCCCAGCTGCTACTGAGATGTATCAAAACTTGGGAACTTCCCGAGAGTGTGTTTGGGACACCTTGCTGCCCACTGTGTGGCATCCGTGGGTTAATGGAAAAGCGCTTCTGCTGGAAAGTGCAGGCAAAACTGCATTCAGGAGACACTACAGACCCACGTTCTCCACTTTTTGGACTAGACTGGCACATGTTAACAGCTTAGCTGTCACAACTTGGCCCAAAGAGCCACACATCTGCACACTCTGCGTGGAGACCCCAAGTTGCTGTGAATGTGTAGAGCTGTACAGAACAAAGAAAAAGGGATCAAAGTATTCCTATTTCCTTTTGGACAACAAAGCCAGTTATTTGTGGTCTTATGAAAGATGCTCTCAATTCACCAAGGTCACCAGAACTCGAGAATAAACGTTGTCGTATTAGCATTCCTGGTGTCCCTTTTGAATTTCACATCAGATTCAGGTTCAATAAATGACTTCTGTTACCAAAAAGTAGAAAATTTTTCCATCACAGATCAAGTTTCATCACAAAGAAAACACCCAAAATCAGTTCGTGTTTCAAAAGTGCTTTTTTTGGGATGGGTGCTGTCAGTTATGACTCTTTAATATTTATATGCACACTATAACAAAAGTTTCAGAGAGTGCTGTTTGAAAAAAACACTAGTTGCTATACAATGACAATTTTCAAAAATAGTTCTCCTTTGGTTGAAAGTGTACATATTTTAAAATTTTATAAATGGTTTCAATGCTGCTTGTGGTATTTTTAAATTTTACTTTTAAAATTTTGATTGATATTTCACAAGTTTTCTTGCCGATATATGATTTATTATAGGTTTGCAGGATTCACTTGACCTTTTCCACCAAATCCGAGAGAGCTGTGTGTGCTGTCTCATAAGTGACTTCAGTGGGAGAGAGGAGCTGATTCAAGCCTCAGTTTCAGGCCTGAACATCGTTTCTGGAGCATTTCTCTTCCAAACGGCCATCTGGAAGCTGGAGAAACACATTGGCCTGGTTGATGCAATACTCGCTTTATCCAAACCCGAGCTGGGGTATCACAGCCTGAAAAAGTATACATGTTTCTCTGGAAACCTGAGATAGATGGCTTGAGACTGTGTTAGAAGGTCCAGGGCTCATGAACAGGAGTTTTCAGGAACCAAGACGAGGCATATTTGAAAGAGAATTCATCCATCAAAGAATTGGTACTAGTCCTGAGATGTACATGCATCCTCCTCCCCATCCTTATATTTCCTCTTATTTTCAATCCTTACTCTTCAATTTATCTTGTGTTTGCCCACATCATCCTGACTCATTTTTTATTCTTGCCTTCCACTCTACCCTGAAACCATTTTTTCTTACTCATTTTTAAAATGTTTGCTCATAATCTGTCCTTATATCAGTGCAACATCAGTTGAATCTACATGGAGAATCTACCTCTTGCCGCATCCAGTGCTACGGGTTTTGAAAGTACCTGAAATGGGGGTGAATGTGTAAGGAAAGAGACAAACACAGAATTCAATTAAAGGGGGGAACCAGGGGGCACTCTGCTTAGTGAGCAGCAGAGGCCCCAAGTTCCTTCTGCTCCACATGTTTCTTGAGAGAAATTACGTAGGTAAGTGTTTATTCCAAGAGTTAAATTTGTGTAAATAGCGAGGCAAATGGTGCAAGGTGTTCTCATCCACTAGGTTCCTCTGGGGGTGGAGTATTCCAGAATGACACAGAGTCAACATCCTGTATAACAGGTGTGTCCTGTTGGCATGCCAACTGGCACAACATCAGGTTTTGTGGCTTGCCACTTCCCTGTTCTGCCTGGAGGTTGAAGGTTGCTGCCATGATGGGCTGCAGCATCTCTGGATACACCATGGACAAAAGCCACCTATAAGTCACATACTCTCAAATACTGGGGTGTCTTGAATTTCTTCTCCCATTCTCTCCTAGGTTCCAGAATTATGGTTGAGGCACACATGGCAGGTTCTGCATATAAACGAAGAATAAACAAAGATTATTGATCTAATAAAAATGGAGCAAGATCATCGGCTCAATAAAAAACGACCCATTTTCATTGGTGTGAGAAAGAATAGATACAATCTTTCCTGGATGAAGAAATTTCTTTAATTTAGTATTTTAAGTATTAGTGCTGTCACGTATTTACTCAATGATTCATTGAAATATTCAGTTGTTTATTTACTAATTCACTACTTATTAACCGAGCACTTCCTTTGAGATTGGCACTCTCTTAGATGCTGGAGATGTATCAGTGAACAAAGAGATTCAAGTCTCTGCCTTTCTGAACTTATTCTGCAGAAGGGTATGGATGCTGGAAAATTAAAAAAAAAGGATAGGAAGGCACCTGGTGGATAGGAATGGGTGATGTTCAGTTATTAGAAGGGCTTCCTGGGAAAACCTCAGAGAAAAGGTGATTGGCTGGCCTAAGAGGAGGCTCCCTGAGACTGGGGCAAGAATCACCATCATGGTGATTTTAAAGAGGTGAAATTTTTTTACAAATGCAACAACAACTATAAATCCACAGATTAATAAGCACAATAAACCCCAAACAAGAACTGTGACGTACACTACACAAAGGTGTATTTTACTCAGATTGCTTAAAATCTACATCTTAAAAACAAAACATCTAAAATCAGCCAGAAGGGGGAAAAGACAATACAAACGAAAAACTATAGATAAGAATGACAGCAGATTTCTCATCCGAAACGATATCAAAGACAGTGGAACACCTGTAAGGAACTACAACAAAAAGAAATGGTTACCTATTGCAAAATTTTGCTTGGTACTGCAAAAAATGTATTTAACAAATAAAGCAGGTGTGTGAGCACATATAAAGCTGAGCTAACTCATGACAAGCAAAGGTGCATCAAAAGGTCTCAGAGATGTCTCCTAGGAAGAATGAAAATGATTCCAAGATGCAAACACGGATCTGCATAAAGGGAAGAAAGAGCACCCAAATGGTGACTACATGCCTGGGTGCGTAGGGTATTTTTCTTATTTAAATCTCTTTAAGAGACTACTGATTCTTTAAATGAAAATAATAACAAAGTAGTACAGGACCAGTGATAACAAAATAGAAAGGAAGGAGTCAAAATAAGAAGTTATTACAGTAACTTGGATGATCAGAACTTATACCACAGTGATGTAGAGATATAGTCATAATCCAGACAACCTCTGAAGGTTAAGTCCCCAAGATTGTTGTAGGTTAGATCTGAGAGTCAGAAAAATCACAGGTTACTCCAGAATGATTGGTTTGAGTGACTTGGTGAACAGGATCGCTGTTTACTGACCCAGGGAAGGTGGTGCTTGCGAGCTGGCTGCAGGAAGAGAGTGATGAAGACCGAATGTTTGGTATTGTTCACGATCGGATGTCATTCAGCCTCCAAGGGAATGGCTGAGTAGAAAGCTGTTAGATTTCAGACATGGAAAAGAGGTTTCCAAGTTAGGGGCACGATGCTTTGAGCTGACTGTACGGATGATATTTAGGAAGAGTTCCAAGATGAAAGGAACTCAACCATTGCACATTGGAGGAGGCAAATAGGAACCAGGAAAGGATCCTGAGCAGGACAGAAAGACCAGCAGAATGCGGAACCCCAAGAGCCAAAGGGAGAATGTGTCTGAGGAGGGAAGGGTGCGTGACAGCCACAGAACAGCTGGTTAGGTTGTCGGATGTGTGTCATGCACGAGCAATATCTAAAGAGCAGAGTTGTGGGTCCACATACGTCTTTAGAAACCTGGGTCTATCACCAAGTATCTTTTGCCACTACAGCAAGGTGCACGCTGCCTGGAAATGGAGATACTCGTATCTCAG
>PVJO010020536.1:0-31805 GCA_004026905.1 Hystrix cristata
CTGAACTGTCATCCTTTTGCATTAAACTTTTGGCTGAATACTTCAGAACAAAGGGCAAAGGGCTGAAAAAGGCATTTTAAACCATATGATACTCTGATCTCTTTCATACCACTGTCCTCTAGCTGTCCCCCATCTCCCTAGCTACACTGGTCTTTCAACTACTTAAATCAACAAGCCCCTTTCCACTGGGCCCTACATAGAATACAAGCATGGAAAGGCAATTAAGCATAACAGCAATTTAGTGACAGGATCCAACAGTATAACTAAAGGGATATGACAGCTAGATCAAAACTAGATTCACACTGAGTTATAATAAACAATTGTTTTACTTCACTAAGGTCACAAGAAGGTAAAGGAAGAGTGGGGAGGAGGAAAAAAGCAAGTTAAGATGGCGGGAGGATGAGCTGTAAGGCAGGGGAACAATGGAGGTACATGATACAGCTGGCCAATGAGAGCACTGCTCCCTACTTCCCAAAGTGACGGAGCTAACCCTGAAGTTACTGCAGCAAGAAGCAATCTTCTAGAGTTCTCATTTGGTAGCACCTTTTCCCCAGCAAATACAAGTGTTTAGAGAAAAACAAACAAACAAACAAACAAACAAACCCAGTCTAGGTCCTCAAGCTTCCTACATGTGAAGGTCAACAGAACAAAAGTTCACAACACATAAGGAGACAATACACTGCACACAAGAGCCAGGACAGCCACCAGCAACAGCTGTGAAGCCTAAGGACCACAGAGGCTGGAATTCAGACTTGGAATAGAGGCATTAAATGTAAAATGGCAAAAAAAAACACAAGGCAAACAAATTAGCAAACAGTAAGGACTACAAAATAAGGTCTGGCAATTAAAAAATGAAAGGAATAAAGGGTTAAAAGACACAAAAATAAAAAATCAAAAGTACTAAACACAAAATTAGTCACAACTGGGGAGAGCTAATGATCTGACGGATTCACCTGAGCTATACCACAGAGAGGTTGAAATCATGAAAAAGACGTTAGTAAGGAGGCATAAACTTGAAAGTCTAATACAGACCTAAATCGAAATCCCCAAAGGAATAACAAAGAATTGAGGAAGGCCGCAATTGAATATGACATTTCCAGAATCGATGAAGAGACATGAACCCACAGGAATACAGGAAGCACAGTGAGATCAAATAGAAAATGAAAATCCACTGCAATTTCTAATGTCAGTGGACATCGCTGAAGAAAGGGGAAGGAGGGAAAAGGACAGACAGAAAAGACAAATCACTTACAAAGATACAAATGAGAGACAATTACTCAGTAGCATCAGGGAAAATAAAAGACAGTAGAAAATTCTATCAAAGCGCTGAGAGAAAACAACTAGGGGCCCTGGTGTGTATACCCAGCAGGGATATCTTTCACACAGGAAAAAGAACACTAAAGACATAGAAGATTAGAACAACACAGTGAACATCCTTGAGTGGACACTTAATATCAATTACTTGCACTGACGATTAAGAGGAAACGTTTTATACAAGCAAAATCGGAAACTTTACAAAAACTAAATATCTGTTTGATAGTTCTAAACAAAACATGAACTACTGACTGATCATTTTCATTTCTACCAAGAAGGTAGGGTAAATGTCCTGACCAATCTGCTCACTGAAAGCAATGGGAAATGGTGAACAGAATGTTTTTTTAAAAAATCTTTTGAATGCTTCTATGAAATGGGAGCCAAAACTAAAAGCAAATTTAGGCCAATGATATGATTGCAGAAGGCTAGAGAAGAACTAGGGTCAGTATTTCCCTTAAGGGTAGGACTGAAAAAAACACATATACTGCAAGTTGTAAAACACGACAGCTAGCCAAAAAAAGTAACCAAGGCAAAATAAATAAATAAATAAATAAAAATGGCTACCTGTGTGGAAATAAGGGGAAAGGCAGAGATGTGACAGGGAACTATCAGGATTTTTTTTTAATCAGACCAGTAAGGATCACGGATATTTATCTTACTGTTAAATATCACACCTTACAAAAGAATATATGTCTCATAGGGCTGTAATCCTAGTATTGAGAGGCTGAGGTAGAGGATCACAAGTCTGAGCTCAGCCTGGGCAACTTAGCAAGACTCTGTCTCACATTAAAAAAAAAAAAAAATTAAGAAGAGGGGGAAGCAGGGAATGTAGGTCAGGTCAGTGCAAAGGCCTTGGATTCAATCACCACTAACACACACACACACACACACACACACACTTACACACTTTTCTCTCTCCCTCTCCCTCTCAATGTCATCAAATTCTGAGCTCCTTAAAAATGGACTGAACAAAAAAAAAAAAAGAAAGGACTGAATTAACTCAGAAATCAGTAAAAATACGAATATCTACGTATAAATAAGAAAATGTACGTATCTTAAAAAAGGGGTGTCATCAAATTCTGTAGCCCAGATAAAGTGAATAATTTGTCTCAGAATTCAGCGACAATTTCCACACAGAAATTCTTATACAATATTTCAGTTGCATTTTCAGTGGCTATAAATAGTGTAAGGAGCCAATTATTTATACTTCTTCTTTGAGATTGTGTGTATGTGTTTAAATAGAAAACAATTCTCAATTCCTAACTGGTTTTTCAACTTTGGGACTAAGTATGTGCCCAAGTTTGGTATGGTCTATGTCCACATATGGATCACCTGTAACAGGTCTATAACAGAATTTGAAACATGTACCAGGACAGAGTCGGCATTGAGATCGTATCATAAGAAGTCAAATATATAATGACTTGCCAAACTAGCAATGAAAAACTATACTATTTTCAAAATGTTCTTGGCAGATCAAGGTATAAATAAAATTATGTACATTTTTTGTACACAGAAGAACTTACGGGTTTTATATATAGCATGTTTCAAACAATAATCTTTAATATAATACCTTTCACATCCCTAAATTAACATACATCACTATCTACGATGGATATATAAATTTGAAACTCAGCAGAAGCTATTTAACCAATCTTCTGACAGGCGTGTGCAATGCCTCCAATGTTTCATTACTGCAATTTTCCAACAAGTATCCATGCACATACATACATGTATAAATTTTTTTTTTTTTAATATTGGGGATTGAACACAGAACCTTCACACCGAGCTACATCTCTAGCCCCTTTGAGACAGAGTTTTGCTAAATTGCTTGGGCTGGGCTCAAACTTGCTACCACCCTGCCTCATCTTCCCAGAGTAATGGTATAACATGTATGTACCACCATGTCTGGCTTTGTAAATCTTATTTCATTAGAACAAATCCCTAGAAACAGAATTATTAAGTCAAATTATATGAAATTGCCACTGTCCACTGCCTAACAAATCTGAGGATATGAACACAATTACGGCTCTCAAAACATTTTCCAATCTTTTTTTTTTTTTTTTTTTTTTTTTGAGACAGAGTCTTGCTATGCATTGCAGGCTTGTCCAGGCTGGCCCCGAACTTGCAGGAATCCTCCTGCCTCAGCCTCCCAAGTACTGGGTTTACAAGCGTGTGCCACTACACTTGGCTCCTTCTGACATATACTTTCTCTTCTTCCTCTCTTCTTCTGTGTGGCTGCAGCACCACTTTTAACTCTGTTTATTGCCATTAGCGCCTCAGACCCTGGCACAGGCAAATAGTGACATTGACAATATGGGAAAGTAAAATAACTATGTCTACACTTGTATTTATTTAAAAATGTATACACTTGGCTAGTAATCACAAAAGCATACACAAAACAACATGATAAAAGATATAATTTAAAGTGACATTTTAGAATATTTTCTGGACTTTCTAAAAATGTACCATACGATTTAATGAATTTTTAAAAATAAAAAAGAGGACAGGATGAAGAAAAGATACTGTAGAAAGGGATGACAGCAGAAAGTAGGGAAGAGGGTCTGGAAGGGCTCTGGAGAACACAAAGAAAGAAGTATACCAGGCTGGAGCATGAAGCTCACGCCTGTTTCTTGATTTTCAACTGGGAAAAACTAAATCCTTAGCAGCCTCACACTGTCTGCAAAGTGAAATTCAGAGAATAACATGGCAAGTATATGGCAAACAATTTTATCTCATTTAATCAACATAATGATCCTATGGGTGGGTAACATATATTGCTATTGTAATGGATAACAGACTAGAAAGGTACCTCAGGTCACAGAGTTGCAAAATGCACAGTAAGTAGGTACGTGATGAGATTTACTGCACATGCCTTCAAGAAAATTCTGTCACTATACTTCACTTTCTTTGGGTTCAATAAATACTACTTAACTGTATTATACAGACTGTAACACGTTTTCTTGTTTGCTTGTTTGTTTAAAAAAAAAAAAAACAACTGGATCCACTGGTCTGCATAGTACTACATTCCAATCACAGAGTCAGAAGCAAAGTCTTCCAAAAAGGAAAAACTAGGACAGCCTAGTAATGGTGTGAAAGGCATAAGAGTGTTCTGACTTTAGGTTAGACCAGAAATACAAGAGTAATAATCAGGTATTTAGGCCCATATTATGTATTCTGGAAACAAATGTTACCAAAGAAGCCATTATTTCCTCAGTGGGTGCATTCTTTTCCCAAAAGAAAGTATGCTGATCCTGCTACAGATCATCTACAAGGGTGAAAATGCAATACAGGTTGAGCATCCCTACTCAGAAAATCTGAAATCTACAAATGCTCCAAAACCCAAAGCTTTTTGAGCACAAACATGACGCAAAAGTAGAAAGTTCCAAACCTTGAAATTGTTTCCTGCACAAGATTATTTTAAAATACGACATAGGATTAGCTTCAGTCTATGTATACAAAGTACATCTGAAATATAAATGATTTCATGTACATATCTGGATCCATCCAAGATATTATGTTTATGCAAATTTCAAAAATCAGAAACACTTCTGGTCCAAAGTATTTCTGAGGATGGACAGGCAACCTGTATAAACACACTAATTATTTAAACTGTCTTGTCTCCAAGTTCACCACAATACGTACTTTTATCAGGTACTAGAGTTAAAGGATGAGATCTAATAATGTATATAAGAATGAACAAGTGTATAAGACAGAAATCATTTCTGCAATGTGAATAGGCCTCCGATAATTGTAGCTGAAATCTAAACATGTATTCTCTTCCCAGCTGGCCAAATTCAACACCCTCCCTCATCCAACTCTGGGTTACTGTAAACCCAAAGTTTTCACAAATCCTTTACCTTATAGTCCCTGTATGATTTCTACTTCACAGACAAAGAAGCAGATAAACACCACGCCCCTCAACAGCTAGAAAATTCCTTAGCTTCCTGTCCTCAGTGGGAATCTTATAAGCAGAAACATCTATTGTTATTTTGCATACAAGAGAAACAAAAATAATTTACATTCTTATATCCCTCTTCGGAGCCAAATTCACCATTACTTTTACCTGACAATAGAACCTATACTTACACAGTATGTGTTTCTTCCTTATTTTCACTGTCCATTTTAATCAGTGGGTACTGTCAAATGCATCCACTACATTTGCTTACTATAACATCCTTTCCCCTCCTCCCTCTCTTCTTCTTAATGGTACCGGGGATTGAACTTAGGGTCTTTGCACTGAGCTACATCTCCAGCTCCTATTTTATCTAGAGGCAGAAATTTGCTAAGTCACCAAGTTGCCTATGCTGGATTGAACTTGAGCTCCTCTGGCCTTAGCCTCCTGGAGAGCTGGGATTACAGGTGTGTACTACCATGCTCAGCTTCTAATTCCTTATGGGAATGCCTGAAGAGCTTCCAACTTCATCTGGAGCCTTTTAAAACCCCAATCCATCCCTGCAACTGCTACCCAAATTAGGGTGGTCTCATTTAAAAATTTAAAATTCTGATTAAGGCATTCACTAATTAAATTTTTTAAATGGCTCCTGATAATCTGCAGGAGAAAACCTAAACTCTGTTTACCTGATGTATTCCCTAATTCTCTATCAGCTTCTTACCAAACCATAGCTCAGACTTAAATGCACCCCATTTTCTCCCTCCCCTCCATGTTCCTCCCAGGTAAACACAACTCTTCCTGATCTAAAGGTGGACACTCTTCCAATGACACTTTCCAGGTAGACATCTTGATTCCACACCTGCAATGGGTTAGCAGGCCCTTCTCCACAGGTTAATGTATCATTTTACTAACACAGGGTCAATGCAAGGTAACTGTTCATGATAATTCTTGACAAGATAAAGGAAGTAAAGGGCAACCTATAGTTCTGGCATTCCTGGTCAAGAGCAGCCATTTAATGAATATATTTACCAAGACAAAAATGTTATCAAGTACATTAATGGTAAAACTGTATATATATCTTTTTGACATTCATTAGTCTGTTGTGAATATTCTACAATACCAACAAGTAACATGTACTGCATTTGTTTGTAATACTGTTAGCTTATTTATGCTACATGCACTTATTGCCACTTGCTTTTGTGTATAAATTGTTATTATATATAGAAAAGTTAGTCCAGACAACAATTTCTACATGACAAATTTTTGATATTCAGGCATGATAACTATACTTGAATTAAAGACAGAACAATGGTCATCAACTTAACTTTCCTACATAAACAAATATCTTTTAAGACTGGTTCAGGCATACAAAAGTTGACAAAGTACCAAAAATTCATAATTTCACAATGGTTAAAAGATTCTCAATGTCATACCATGATGATTTTATATTCTCTCAAATGTGAGGTTTAATCTAATTTTAAAATAAAAATATGTAAGATTAAAGAAACAAAAAAAGTATATTGAAACACTCTTATACCTGCTGATAGAAGAAATTCAGAGTTGGCTTGTCTTCAGTAAACTGGTTTAGAAATCCTTTTGGCAAATAACGAATTCTCAGTTCATATCTAAAAAATAATTCATAAAACAGAATTAGAAATCATTTTCTCATAGTCCACAATTACAGTATTATTGTACAACATTCCCAATTATTCTGAAACATGATACAATCAAATGTTAAATGGAAATACTTATTTTCAGCACAAAAGTAGTACACCTTTTTTGAGCATGCTACAGTCCAGTGGTTCTGCAAAGAGGCAGAGCAAGAAGAGAGTCCACAGTTCTCCATTCCCAGTAGTCACTCTCCATGACCATCCTCAGTCCTGCCACTGTCCAAAAGCTGCCCTCCAAGTCTTAACTGACATCACGGGAATCCTACACTCTTTGTCTTTGGTGTGCAGCATCTTTCCCTCAACGATATGCTTGGTAAAGCCATCCACAGCTAGTAGCTATTTAATTTCAGCTGAAAATGTACTGCTCTGTACAACACTCCACAATTATTTATCCTCAGTATAGTCAATGACCCTATGAGTTATTTCAACAATTTGCTAATAGGAATTATGCTCCTGTGAATACCCTTTTTTCTCTTCTGCTTGCATAAAAATGTCATTTATTTGCTCAGGAAGCCATACTTCACCAACAGTTAATGAATTTTACCAGAATGTTCTCTGTATCTTTTGCTTTGTATGTCTGTCTACGTGAATGCTCTTATATCTTCAGGTAAACGTATGTACATTTTTCTGTTGGGCATGTATCTAGGAGCACAATCACTGGGTCCTAACAAATACGAACATGAGCTTCTGCAGTTTACCACATAGCATGCTAAGGAAGCTATGGAACAATTCACTCTCACCAGCAGCATGCAAGTGCTCTGATTCCTCATCTCTACCTGGTTTTCTCTAATTTGTTAGTTCTACTTACTTTGTACAATGTACTAGTACATGATAGTTTGAACTGGCATTTCCTGCGCAGATAATGAAACCGAGTGATTCTCCATGTTTATTGGACACCTTGGATACCTCTTGGGAAGCATCTGTTCAACCTCTCATCCCTTTTTTTCCTACTGGACTGTCAGCCTTTTCTTCTGCCACCCTCTACTGAAGTGCAGGTATTCTTTGTGTATTCTGGATGTGAGGCCTTTTTGAGACATAGTAAATATCCTCTTCTACCCTGAAGCTTGCCTTTCTTAATGGTATCTTATTATTTTTTAAACATTTTAATGATGGGGGGCTGGGGACTGAACTCAGGGCCTTTGCACTGAGCTACATCCCCAGCTTTCCCTCCCTCCCTCCTCTCTCTCTCACCCTTTCTTTCTGAGACAGGGTCTCAGTGAGTCGTAAAGTTGCCTAGGCTTTGAACTTACAATCCTAGTGTACCAGCCTCCAGGGAATGCTGGGATTATAGCCATGCACCACTGCACCCAGGTTTAATGATATCTTTTCAGAAAGAATAGTCCAGAACACATACAGTATACCAGTTCTGCCTCATTAAGATACACAGTCACCAAACAATTAGGCTCCATTTCACCTTTTCTCTTAGAGTACAACAGCTTACTGTATATATTCTGCATTGGGCAATTATTTACAAAAGCCTTACATACTTCATTTATTTTGACTCACCAGGCATTAACTACTTTATCCACCTACTTGTCTTCATCAGTGTAATAATCAGAGAACAGAAATGTAATTATTTGGATTTTATATATTAGGAAATGATGCTCAACAAGAGTAAGCAATCCACTCGAGGGTTACAAGCTCAGGATTCAGAGGCCACAGAAGGTTTTCAGTATTAATGTTACACCCATTTAAAGATAAGAAAACCGAGATCCAAATCCAAACAATGGGTAGCCTGGCTCCACATCCAGCACCTTAATGCTGCTAGCAATATTGGTATCAACTAAGTACTTACCGAATACTTAGTACAAGAAAGAAACTTAAAAGAACATTTTATACAGACCATTTCTTTTTATGAGAAACAGAATGTGGGCTCTTGATCAAGACTGCCTACCCTGCAATTCTCTCTTTATTCAGTATCAGCTATACCTCTCTGAGCCTCAATTTCCTCATAAGGACATTAGGAGAAACAATGAGTTTGTAAACACATGGCAGCTGGCACAGTTACTAGCATACTGTGGTAAATGGTCTCTAAAGTTAATTGTTAATCATTACTCAACAAAAACTTATTTTAGCACCAATCACATCTCAGGCACAGCTAAGGAAGCAAAGTGCTGGTCTCAAAAAGCTTGTGATCTCTGTGGTGCAAATCAAACAGGAAATATACAAATCTGTGGAAAGTGGTAGTGAATGTTACAAAGACAATTAAGCAAAGTAAAGAGAATGCTGCGTGATAAAGTACTGTTTTATAAAGAGTAGTCAGTCAGTCAAGGACATTCTTCAATCTGAGTTAAGATTTAAATGAGGGAAGTAAGGAAAGGAATTATGCACTCATGCGCAGAGAGAAGAGTTCCCAATCAGATGGTTACACACTGTGTAAAGACCATAGGACTGGAGGACACTTGAGAAGGCAAATGCAACCAGAGCAGACTGAGTAAGGACATGAGCACAAATGAGGTTTCAGAGAAGGATGAGGGCAGTAGACAGCAGGTCACACAGGCCCGTGCAAGTCATAACCATGGGATCTTTCTTGTGGAGAAAGGAAGCAACTGAAATGCCATAAGCAGATATTTACACTAGAGATATTTTTGGCAAGGCTACACCATAGAGAACAGACAACAGGGGCCAAAAGGCAGAAGCAGGGGGACTAGAAGGCTACTGCAGACTCAGTGAGAAATAATAATTCTATTTTAATAGATGGAAAAAGAATTGTAGGGAATTATGTAATTTTCTCAAGGTCCCATAGCCGTAGTTCTCCAACAAAAACACACATGAATGTTCAAAGGCAGAATGAAACTAAGAGAAGCTGCCTATGACTTATGCTGCTTCAGCATACTACAAACTAGCATATTTTATGCAAAATTCTCCTGAAATCTTGTTCAACATCACCTAATTGCTGTCTAATCATCTCTCCTTAATCCTTACACTGCAACACCTGATGCCCACATCTTACTGCCCCACTAGGGTCACAGCCTCACACCCTCTCTCCCACGAAAGTCACTGTCCTCCTCATACTTCTATTAAGCATAGAGTTGCATCCTTACATATATTGTCCATTAACTCGTAAATAGTAGATAAAATTAACACACCCAAAATAAATCATCCTTTTGCTCCTACTCCTAGGCCACATATTCCTATTAGCACTACTATCACTGATCTTCCTCAATCTTTTTTTAAAATTTTAATGGTACATTTTAGATGTACATAGTGGTAACATTCATCATAGGGGATTTGTACCTGTACATGATATACCTTGCTGCTTCTTTTTTTCCTCGTTCCCCTCCCTTTCCTTCACCCCCTCCTCCCTCCTTATTTACAAATGATCTTCCCTGATCTTAAAGTCAATTACCAGCACCAAGGTACCCATGAGGTAACCAACTAATAATGGTGGGAGAATACAACATTTTAGAAATACAGCTAAATTGAATTAATAACTAAACCTAACAACTGTGATACTAAGATTAGCTACCAATTTGTGCCATGAAATTAACAAGGCACAATTTCACAAAACACAGATGACCCTCATAATAGGGCAGCTTGGTATCACAATAAACTTCCAATTTTAAAAATAAAGAGGATGGAAATAAAAATACATCACTTGGCAAAAACTACAGTTAATAATCACTGTAAGACCGAATCATCAATGAATGCTAAGATTAGTGGATGAAAGTATGAAAATCAGAATATCAGCACATCTCAATGTATCTCCCTGCCTTAGTTACTTCCTTCTTGCTAGGACAAAATACCCAACACCCACAAGTTAATGAAGGAAAGGTTTACTTTAGCTTACAGTTTGTAGAGGTTTTGGTCCATACATGGCTGGCTCCAAAGCAGGGTGGCATGGCACAGGGGCATGGCAGAGGAGAAACAGCCAATGGCAGGGCAGAAAGGAAACACTGAAGAGGCAGCACTGAACCTCCTTTTCCCTTTTATTCCATTCAGGGTACAAGCCTATTGGTTGCTGCCACCCACATCCAGTTTGGGAGGATATCTAGATACAAGCCACAATATTTCCCAAAAGAGACTGCTTAATTACAAATGAGAAACAGTAACTTCATAGTGGAGAAAACTGCCTATCTCTACCTTAAACAGAATGATCAAGGTTAGAATCACCTGTAAACTGAGTCATGGTTATTATGGACTTCCTGGTATGACACAAAGGTGGGATCTTTGTGGAAGTTTTGCCAAAAATGCATAACTTTAGTATAATCATAAAAAAATCTGAAGACAAAACTAAATCAAAGAGCACAGTACAAATAACCAGTCAATATTCTTCAACACTATCAAGATCATGAGTGACACACACAAACTGAGGAACTGTCCCAGATTAGAGAAGACCTAAGGAGACATGACAGTGAACTGGCAATGTGGTACTTTCAACTGGATCCTGGACCAGGGAAGGGACATTATGAGACAACTGTAGTATGAATAAGGCCTATAGATCAAGTAATATACCATATTGATGCTAATTTTCTGGTTTTAATAACTGTGCTATGTTTGAGATTTTAAACAAATTTAAGAAAGCTAGGTGTGATAGTTAATTGTGGAATTGAATACACTAAGAAATACCTAGTGGATTAGTGGAGAACAACTCTGGGTGTACTTGTGGATGACTCATATGTAGGCCACAAAATGAGGAGGGAAGACCCACCTTAGATGTGGGTGGTTCCAACCAACAAACTTGTAGCCTGGATAGAATAGAAAAGGAAAGAAGCAAGTCTTTTCTTTTGTTTCTCTGGAGAAGCTCCAGCCTTCGCTATCACCATTGAATGTTTGTCTTCAATTCTTTCAGGCTTCCGGTACAGATACTTCCAACACAGGCTCTTTGGCTTTCTGACAGACTCACACTGGACCCTACAATGAGCTCAAGGCCTTTGACTCCTAAATGCACAGGCAGCGATTTTGCATTCTTCTACCCTGATTCCAGAAGTGGCCACTGTAAGCCTACTTAGTAAATCATTCATACACACACACACACACACACACACACGAATAAAATCTGTTCGTTTAGTGAACCCTAACTGGTATAGATTTTGGTACTAAAGGTGGGATGACTGCTGTGATGCTACATGACTATGGTTTAGAAGCCCTCAGAATAGGTTCGCATGAAGTCTAGAAAGGTTTGGAGATGGTAGCTGGAAAAGCAGCCCTAAAATGCTGTGATGTAAGTTTGACGGGAGACTCTGGTCAGAGCTCAAAAGACCAGAATGCTGATAACAATATAGACTGTAAAGGCCAGCATCACAAGGTTTCACAGTTGGGAACAAGGACTCCAGGCCATGTGTGTTATGCTCTAGCATAAAATCCATCTACATTTTGCTCATGTCCTGAGAGTTGTGGGAGACTGAGATGAAGGGTGGCAGAATAATTCACCTGGTGGAGAAAATTCAACATTCAGGCTGTGGCATATGGTAAGCTCTACACTGAAAATCAAGAGCAAAAGGCACAGCTGAATGATTTAAAAGTTTTTGAATTTAGCCAGAATGGAAGCTCTGGTAAGGCTGGGGCCTGCAAAGACAGAGTAGAGAAGAGCTAAAATGATTAATATTAAAAAGCCAAGTACTGGGCTGGGGATTTAGCTCAGTGGTTAGAGTGCTTACCTAGCAAAAACGAGACCCTGAGTTCAATCCCTGGCACATACGTTCATACATGCATTAGTACATACATAAATGTAAAAAGTCAAGTACTTTACAATAGAAAAACAGGAAAAATGGCTGAAGGGTAGGTGAGGAACCAGCAAGGCCCCATCCTTTGCAGGCTCAAAATTCCAAAAGTGAAAGACTTTGCACTAAAAAGAAAGCCCTGGGACTCAGTGCTCTAGAACTTTTGCCTAGGCAATTTGTTCCCCAGGATTTGGTTCATAGTGCTCAGCCATCCAGGCACTTGGAGATTTCTAGAGTCATCATACCAACACACCTGGCTACTGCTTGAGCTGGCAGCAGACCTTCGTGTCATCCACATGGTGTGGGCTTTATAGGCATGCAGAATGCAAGAACTATGGGGTCAGGAGAGCATCTACAAAGATTTCAGAAGGCCCAGGAAGCCAGACAGTATACCCCCAAGAAGGAAATGTGTGAAGCTGTTGGATTGAAGCTGAAGAGGAGACCCTGGAAAGTTGGAGAAGCCAGGAACATGGAATGTCTGAGTGAAGTCACAAGAGGTGAGCAAAACAAGCCCAGGAGAGAGGCCATGAAAGCTATAACTACCAGCAATGCTGTAGGGGCAGAAATGCCCAAGCTCTTTGGAGTTCACATCTCATCACAACTTGCCCTGAATGCTGGACATGGAACTACAGGATTTAATTTTGCCCTCCTGGGTTTTGGTCTCGCTTTGGTCGAATTTCTTTCTATCTTTCTATTCCTCTTTTTGGAATCAGACTGTTTACCCTGTCTGTACCTTTGTATATCAGCAATATTTATCTTTCTATTGATCTATACAAGGGCTCACAGAGTTGGCCTTCAGTCTCGGATGAGAGTTTAGGCTTGGTCTTTTCAGTGATGTTGAAACTCTTAGGACTGTGGCAAATCTTAGAAATGAAATAAATACATTTTGTGTAAAGGGATATGCATGAGTCTCTTCAGGGCCAGGGGATGAATGTTATAGTCTATACCTACATGTTCCCTCAGAGCCTCATGTACTCATGAACCAAAATAAACCTTTCCTCCTTTACTTTGCAGGTGCTGGGTATTGTGTCTCAGTAATGAGGAAAGTGACCCTCACGGTGGGTGAGGGTACACAGAACTTCTGCATACTACATTTGCAACTCTCAATATATACTGAGAATTTAAAAACTCTCACACTCAAACTGGTTCTTCTGGAGACTTATTACCACAAATACAGTACAATCAACCTTATGAGTATGGGAGTTTTGTAACTATGGTAATAAATACCCCAAAGAACAGGTTTTAAACCAGGCTGATCAATAAATAGTAGTTACACAGTCACAGAGCCAACAGAAACTAATTCTAAAGCACCTTTAATCAATCAACTGATAACAAGCCTCGAAGGACATAGACCTCTAGGTCAACTAAGTGGGCAGCTCCTTCTCTAGTTCAGCAGAACAGAAACTCTTGAGATTGGCATGTATATATGTGGGACAGGAATCTGCTAGGACTGAACCCACGACCTCCAAGGGCTCTACCACTTATGCCACAGCACCCCCAACTCCCAAACAGTAACTAACTTTAAAGAGCATGACTCCAAATACTGACCAGATGGGAACAGCCAAACCTCACCATGATTCTGAAGCTGGCACCAATCCCTTCCTGCTTTTGGGAATGAGCCAACTGCTGAATTTCATGGTTCCAAAAACCTTATACTCTACCAAAACATGTGTTCTGCTTGGGAATACTGTCAAAGATCAGCACAGTCCTCCTTTAAGAGCCCACTAAAGCACCTCCCCTTTTTTCTGATCCAGATAACAAATGATCATAATCTCAGATTTAAACAGGACATAAGTAGACCATTTCCACTGAAAAGCAAGAAAACTATTATGTCAAAAGTCAGAATACTGGCTACCTCCAGAGGCAAAAATGAAGAATGCAATTAGAAATGGCCAAATCTCTAAATGGGCTATAATTAAAAGGAAAGAAAAAAAAACAATATGCAATATGCTATTGACCAGCGACATATAAGGAGGCCCCTATTACTGACAACAGTAAGTACAGATGAAGAGATTATGATTATAATCATGAACTTTTATGTTCTTAAGACTATAGCCATAAAACCATTAAGAATCAGAAGACAGAATTACTCAGAAAAGTAAACTAAAAATTACAATTCAATACATTATTACATGTTACATTTCAAGCAGACAAAATATGAACACTGTAACCTTCAAATGACATAACAATAACCTTGAAAAAATTTACACAAATACATGCCCTTTTTAATTACAAACAGAACACACATTCTCTTCAAAAAGGATAAAAACATCAAGTAGATCCTTAGCATGGGGCTAAAAAATTAACATCATAACAATGTTATTCTTCCTATAATGCAAGACAAATCAATAATCTCTTTTTAAAAAATACACACACAGCTGCAACCTAAACAATATACCTCTAAATAATCTCTGGGTTAAGAGGGAAATCTTGGATGCAATTACAAACTACAGACTGATAATGAAAACACTATCAAAATTATAGAACCCGCACACCAAGCAAAATCTAAATGGAAATTTATGGGTTAAATATATATGTCAGAAAATATTAACGAATGAAAACAAGCAAATTTATATTCATTAACTTAAACTAATATTGTTTGGTTACTCATTGAAATACAAGGTAAAACATCATCATATTATTTTCACTTTTGGCTTATTTTATAATTATGTTACCAATACATTAATTTAGTCAATTTTTACTTAAATATTTTTATTGTTTATCTATTTTATACCAGGCATGATTAGAAACAAGAAGAGGATAATGAATAAGACCAAGTCCCCAAGGCAAACAACAAAGATAAAAGGCTCCACAAAAACTGGGCCCTCGCCTTGAATGAGGGTGATCCAGTCAGGCCAGAAAGGTCCAAAGAGAATACCCAGCGGAGTCACAGGAACAGGCAATGTTCAAGAGTCAGTAAGAAAGTCAGGGGACTACAGCTAGGTTAGGTGAAAAGTTGTTAGGAGATAAAAGCCAAAATGGAGGTGAAACAAAAGCCAAAGGTAAAATGGAGACCTATTTAATTTACCAGTTAACAGAGCTGGCAATAGAAAAGAAACCATCTTACCAGTCTCCAACTTGAGTATTTATGCAACAGTTCTAAACTATATTAAAAAGTTAAATGGGAAACTGAAATTTCAAAGGAACCAATACCACTAGAGTGGGGAAGTAGAGCAACAGCAGGAGGAGAGAGGACTGCATGGGAACAGAACCTCTGGAGTACGGCCCAGTGCCATCAGAAGCTATCAGAAGTTTCTATACAGAAATTATCCACACATTTAACTGGCTGGCTTACACTCTAAAATCCAGAGCATTCCTTCAGTGATACAATGGAAAGAGATCTCTAACCAACAGCTTCATGCTATTCCAATATACCTCCCCTATCAACCACCAAAAAATTTTAGGATTTTTTGCCTGGGTCACTGTAGTAACATGCTACTTTCCCCGTGTCTATCCAATTAAATGTGTGGGAAAAGGTAGACTTTTCTGTCAAAGGAGATAATTAAAATGACTCCATTTTATAAGAATCCCTATTTTGGTACAATCTCGTTTTGGTAAAATGTACACATGCTTGTTTCACCATCCTTTGAAAACTTGAGACAAAAGGGCTATGTGCTTGTGCAGCTGCCATAAAACTTTGTAACAAGGGGCTTTCTAGATCACAGAACTTGCTCTGCCTACCAACCACAATCTCACTAAACTAGCCAATCAGGTTAGATGTTAAGGTTACACTCCCATCAAGGGACCAGGGCACAGTGACCATGGCATGTCAGGGATAAAAACTGCATGGACCACCTGGTTGGTGTGCTTGCTTCTTCTAGCTACATGCCCTTCTGCAGAAATAAAGTTTGCCTGGTAGTGACACTTTTGAGAGTCTTTGTTTTCTTTTGTCCTGTTTGTAACACCAGAGAATTCATGCTCAACAAATGTGTTAATGTCTAAGGCAGCTCTAGGGAGATCAGTAGGCAGAGCATGAAGAAGGGGTATGGGAGCACCAGGAAGGTCATGGAAGTGTGAGGAAAACCAGAATAGTACGGTATCTAGGAAGTTAAGTGAAAAATACTCATTAAATTTGTGATGAAATGAGCCTTTATTATAATTGCTCTCTACAGACCTAATAGTATTTCTCAAAATGTTTTAAAAACTTTTTTCACATGGTATCAACAGGGTAACACCATTCTTTTTTTTCTGGTTATTTGCTGCTATATTTTGTTTTATGCAAGAGTTCTTACATTTTATGAGAAAGTTCTTCAAATTGAAAATGAACTCATATTATTTTTGTTTTATAGAGCCTGTTTGATTTACCCAGTATTTCCTTTCTTGCATCTGAAACTCTCCTTCAAAGCTCAATGTCCTTTCTCCTAGGGCATTTTGTTAAATTTCCTTTGGCAACAAATTCAGAGGAAACTATGTCTACTGTACCAGGTTATTGAATGGTAAGTCGAATAAGCAATTACAGGTTTCCAGTTATTTTTTCTCACTTTGAACATATTTTTCTACTATTCTCTTAGCCATTATCATTGATGAAGAAGGATAAGCTCTGATTTCTCTTAATATCCTGTCTTATTCACTGATAAACTGTTTTCCTATAAGCTGCTAATTTGTGAATTCAGCTCCTTGGAATTTTTATGGTAATTCCGTATTTGAGGGCTTCTGTCATTTGTTGATTGTAGAATGTTCTTGGGTATTATCTCAGTATACTTTTCTTCTTTCTATGCCTTTTAGCTTCTTCTTGTAGAGTTGATACTAGAAATGGGTTGGCACCCCAATATTTTTTTATATAAACTTGTTTTCATATTTCCCATCTGTTCATCACTGTGTAATGTTTTCAATTATTTTCTCAGTTCTATCTCCTTAGTTACTAATTCTCAGCTATGTCTAATCTGCTGTTTTATCAACAATTCCTATTTAATTTTATTTGAAAAAAGGTAAAAGAAATTGAACTAAAAGAATTTTTAAAAGCTTATAAATGCAAACATTTGGATTCACTGAACATTTTATTAAGTATATGTTAGAATGAAGTTTACCTCTAACATGTCTATATAAATGAAGACAAGAGAACTGTGTTAATTTTTTTTCTATAAGCATTTTTAGCTGACTTTCAGATAGTCTTAGTTTTTAACCATTTAATTGCTTAACTTAGTGGTAAGAAGTCAAATCTTCCCTAGTCACTGATACAGATCAACCAAATCATATTCCCCAGCAATATTTCATTAGCTCAGTTCCAACTACTTGACAAATTTAAAAATACAACTATGTTTCTCTGATGACCTCCTGTACCTAGGAAAAAAATTGTATTTCATTTCATGTTTTTCCACCTTACGTTTGTTTTTTGTTTAAAATATCTATTTTACAATTATATCCACAGACTAAAAGTTACTAACACTTCTGAGTACATTTTCAGTCTACAATTATCTTTATTTCTACAACATTATCTATAAATAGGACCCATATGGAAGAGGACCATTTTTATAAGTTATATTTCTCTCAAAAGTATTTTAGACATGCAATTTCCAACATATTGATTATTTAAGTGTGAAAAGGCTACTAGGGGAAAACTAGAAATAAAAGACAATTACGGAGATTCTTTTCATGTGTGTATGATAGTAATGATTTTTAAACTATTTTGAAATTTCAGTTTCATTAATTTTCAGTAAGTGTCATTATGACTCCTAATCAAAAGCACAGTATGAATATCAAATATATACCCGTTCTTTTTAGATGAGCTCTAGATTGCTAGGCACAAGGGAGCAAGTTATGTAGCCCATTAATAAGGTAACTGTGTGATTTCTTCATAAGCACATCAAACTCTGCCACATGAAAGGTTGACAAAGAATCAGAAAGTAAAGAATAAAGGCCTGAGTTCTGTACAGAGCAAAGTAGCACTGAGAAGTGTGACTAACAAAAAGACCATCACAACAGAATGAAATCAGACGGCTGGCTCAAGGAATGAATGAGGACTTAATGGTGCCTGGAGAGATCGCTAATTAACAATCACTACCAATTTTCTTTACATAGGGGTCAGAATGACAAGCAATGTATAAATTATGCATACGCATTCACCCTCTTGTGTTTTTAAAATGCAAAACACATTAAGAGAGGTCACACCACAGTGGGTTTGCATCTTACTTCCACTCCTCTGGTGGGTGGGCGAGCTCATACTTCTCCCTCACACTGGAGACACCCATGTCCACATGAAGCCAGTGAACCTCCTCCGACCGCAGGTGACTGAGGCGGAATCCATAGCAGGCCACGTGCTTTACTTTGTGACTGTCCACTATCTTCTGAATGATGCCCTAGAACATACCCCCACAGAAATGACTGTTACAAGCTGAAAACAAAACAAAACAAAACAAAAAAAAACAAAGCCACCTCTGTCTTTAGTTAGTTATCAGAAATATCTGGTAAAAGAGCATTAAGTTAAATAAATTACTTTATTTTTATATAGGACTCTTTGTCTCAAATAGTATTTTTATGAACAAGAAAAAGCTCTGAAAGCAAAAGAATGCTCTTCCCAATTCTTTATTGATAAACAAGGCATATAAGCATAAAAATACATTTCTGCAATTCTACTGTCACATCATCCCAAAACCTGTAAGGGGAAATAATATTTTCTGAACCACAGAGACTAAATTTTGCAGCACCAGGTTGCAACAGTAACATCACTTTTTCAAAAGATACGCTTTCAAAAACACGTAATTAAGGATGTGTATGTGAAAAGTTCTTTGAAATTGGACCTAATCCATATCATATCTGTTTCCTATACATCTATATACAATCTAAAATAACTCCTCCCAAAATAAAATAACCCAAATCCAATGCTTCTAATGCATGTGTCCCATGATTCAGAGAAGGTCGCCTTTGAATGAGGTCTCCAGGGAAAGTGAGACTTCTCATGCAGCTGTGGGAAGGAAAGCATTGTAACTGTACACCTGACACCTGCCACAATGTGGAAGCCACCTAGGAGGATGTCTGCAAAATGACAGATGCATGAAAAACTCACATGGGAATGAGATAGAACTATGAGCTGCCCTTTAGGTGAAGGGCATGCAAAGCACAACCTACTGTGCTGTCCTTTAAGTTATAAGAGAAAAAAATTTTTTTTTTTGGTGCTGGGATCGAACTCAGGGCCTTATGCTTGCTAGGCTAAATCCCCAGCCCAAGAGAAAATTTTTAAATGATGCTTATATTACAATGAAAATACTTATGAAAGAAATCACAAGATTTCAAAAATTAGCGGTTAACTGAAGCTATAAATAATTTATAAGACACAACAAAATCATAGTATGTGCCATGGAATGAAACTACACAAGGTACAATGTATGCACAGGCTGCTATGTGTTGTACGTTCCCATCACCTGCACATGACAAGCCTGACCATGCACTGAGTGGATGAGGCAGTCAGCTCCCTTTCAGAAGACACAACCCCACCGTTACAAGGTCTTGTATCAATACAGGGAGTGGCAGAGAGGAATGGAGGGAAGGACAGATGGGACAGACATGTATCAGAGAGAACATGAAAAAAAAGTACCAGGTTGCAAGAATCCAAGACAGATTCATAAGGAACATTAACTCTCATTAAAACAGGAAAGAAGATGGCCATGGTGGTGTATGCGTGTAGCCCAAGCATTCTTGGCAGTTGAAGTAGAAGGATCACAAGTTCAAGCCCGGCCTGGGCAACTTACCGACTTTCTCAAAATTAAAATAAAAAAGAAGGCTGGGGATGTAGCTCAGTGTAAAGGTCCTAGGTTCAACTCCTAGTACTACCAAAAAAGAGAAGACTATACATATCCATGTCAACTGAGATAGGAAAAAATGTCCTTTATGGCTTTTTGACAAAAGACTAGAAATCCTCACAGTCACTGTAGATGACACTAAACCGTACCCTACAGAAGGGTGTCCAGCAGTGAGGGCCAGAGGGAGCTGAAATCAGCTGGTGTTAGTTACAGTCTGCAAATCTCGTAGGGGGGCATAGTTAAAGATTCTCTTTTTTGTGTGTGTACACATGCAGCTTTATTGTTACAAAGCAACTTGTACACTTTGAACACTTGAAACAGTACATCCATCATCTTTTCCTTTCCAGTGAAAACAAAAAAGAATTCCAAAATAAACCAACAAAATTACAATAGAGAATGTCAATTCCAAATAAGACCCTACAAGTTCTGCAGATTCTCCCATCAAGTAGCAGGGCTCAAATCATCATTAGGAGAAAATTTTATTTTAAAAGTGTCATTGTAAGCTTCAACAATGTATGTTAACAACACAATTAAACATGCCAAAGGAGAAGCCATACTGTCAAATACTTGCTTACCCCACTCAAATGTCTCAAACCCACTCTTTGCTGACTTTCTACACTCCATTTTAAAAAGGTTTTTTTTTTTTAAAACAAGTAGATAAGTACATGTTGGTACACAGAGACGCAGTGTAATCTCTGATATACAAAGAAAGGAGGAAAAAAGGCTAGAATTCTATAGCCACACAGGGACCTAGCACCTCCCAGCTTCCAGCAGAGAAGGGAGCAGAAGGGTTTTCTTTTCTCCCACAGAGCATGGTGGTGTTGATTCTGTATAGTTTGTGCTGAGACAGGAAGAGATAAAAATGAATTTAGAACAGATGGTTGTAAAGATTCTTTTTCCACTGTATTCTGCTCAAGGTATCGCCCCACAAAATAAGTCGAGAACCATGGTGTTTGAGAAAAGAGACCCCTAGAACAGGATGACCTGAGCACGGTGTGGCGGGGACTGCAATTTACTCCCAGGGACTGATGAAAATTTAAAAAGGAGAGGAGGGGAGAAGGTTGGAATCCATCAGTGTTCAATTAGTCATCTTCTCCATCATTCTCCTCTCCTTACTCCCCTCCGTCATCATTTTCATCTTCTTCACTTTCATCCTCAGCTTCATACCTTCCAATCCTTCATCATCTTCTTCTTTTCCTTCCTCTTCCTCATCATCCATACCAGGAACCAAGCGGTACTGCAATGAATCTGGCCAAATACCATCTTTGATTACCTCTCCTGACTCGTCTGTACATGCATCAGAATGGTCAGTAAATCAGGTAGGAAAGCTCTTGGGATCTTCATGCTGCCCCTTCTGACTGACTTTATTCAACATTTGATTTGAACATTTCATCAAATCCTTTCCAGATTTCCATTTGATTTCAGTGAACTTTGAAGATGGATCACCATTCTCATTTGGAAGAAATTCTTTGGACAGACTTTATTTTCAAAGCAAGGATTTTCATCAAAATAAAAAACCTATTCTGTAACTTGATTTTGTATTTTCAAATTCTATCACTTTGACTCTGGTCAAATTACGCAGTGCCTCTTCATCTTCCTCCCTAAGCAGTGCAGACACTTGTGGATGGTTAACTATGTTGTTACCCAAAAATTTGGGATTTTGTTGATCAATTCTGACCTCTTCTGAAAAAGTGGCTGGTGGAGTTATATTACTATTCTACTTTTGGCATCTCCTCCTGAGCTTGTTCATTAAGTTTATTTCATTTTGTATTTCACCAGTATGTTCAACAGCTTTTTGCTGTTCTTTCTTGCCCTTTGGTAGGTGTGCCAAGGCCAACACGTCCTTAGATTTGGGGGCCGAAGGTGTCTGGGCTTCTTGGGTAGAGGGATGAGTGAAGACAGGCAGTTGGGAGCCATAACAGGAAGGAAGTCCCAGTACCAGCCTAGGGCCATCTTGGGCTACACAAAGTCTCTTAGGAATGCTTTAATGATTCTTCATTAAAGAAAAAAGTTGCAACTTCTGCATGCTAACACACATATCCGTAAGCTACAAGAGAAGGGAGGTGGTACCGCTTGTACTTCCCACAAAAATGCCTTTGTCTTATTTCTTCAGCTCTGCAAGTTCAAAAGCCAGGATACACCAATGCCAGTAACCCCTGGTGCAGCACAGGTCTGACACACAAACATTTTCAGTACATAGTCACTTCACACCAAAACCAGTCATCCTTGGTGCAGTAATGTGTCACATCAACCCTTTCAGTTCACAGTCACTGTACACTAACACCAAACACCCTTGGCTGAGCACAGGTCTGACACACCAACGCTTTCAGTTCATAAGCACTGCACATCAACACCATTCGCCCTAGTTGCAGCACAGTGTATCACATCAACAATTTAGTTCACAGCATTGCACACCAACACCAGTCACATTTGGTACAGCACTGGCTTATCACATCACTTACTTATACCTCATTTCTACTATGATGCAGGAACAACCTCTCTCCTATTAGAGCAATAATTGGTCTGTGCCACTATTGATCTCTAATTATCTATCTCAGTTCATGCAGCCTCTATCTTTCCACACCCAGATGTCAAATATAAGACCCTGCAAGGGAGAAATCACTCCTTATACTTAATTTTTCTACCTATCACACCCGAGGGGAAATACCACCTTTCTGGATGCCATCCCTAATGATCCCAGGAAAAGAACCAAGTACATAGTTCTGGATAACTCAACAAATACCTCTGAGAACCAAATATTAAACATACACATCAGACATCAAAATGCTACCATTTTCATAGAACCACTCAAGTACATGCATCCTGTACCTCTGAAATACACAGATTTAGGAATTTGACTGCTTCTAGGGAGGTAACAGGACATGGGTTTATAATGTGCAACTAATGTTAGCTGAATTACATTTAATTTCTCATCCTAGCTTTGCAGGCCTCTGACAATCTAATCTCATGAAATGTAAAACAGTATTTGGCTACTCTGAAACCCTCATTTCTCCACCTATTCCAGGCTTACAAAATATACAGTTTTCTGGGTTAGATTCTCATAGTAGATATTCTGGAAAACGAATTCTTTTTTAAGGTCCAAAATAAAGAAGCCAATATGCACATCACACTTTTTCAGAAATACAGCAATAAGTATACATAGTCATTTTACCACTGTTGGGTAGTTTGTCTCTTGTTTAAGGAAGAAAGGGAGACAGAAATGGAAAAACTACTGCTATCAACATCTGTCCAGGTATAGTCATACCTGTGTATGAGCACTGCACAGAAACAGACATGGTAGGTCACAAGCCACTGGGATGGACATATTTTGTTAAGGACAAGGTGGTCACCAACAAAAACACTACTTATACTTAACATATAATGTCAGAGACTGTCCTTCATCTCACATTAATAATGAGTAAAATCAATATTAAAATGATTATTATTCTGATGAATAACTAAAAATCACCAACCATTTCACTGTTACAATTTACATTCTCCTGATTACTTGCTAGTGAGACGAGACTGTAATTCTGTCTTTATGATTTTGCTTCATTTAGTTTGTATGTTAGTTTACCACTGTTAGAAATAAGTCATGAGACCCTTTCCTTCACCTTCATTCTCCCCTGGATACTCATTCAATCATTAATGAATATCTACAGTGCCAATTACATGTGTTATACTAGCAACATGATGGATGAGGGACAGTCCCGACCAGTGAAGGTCTGTGTCTCACAGAGGAAATGTGATAATGAATGCATACAAATGAATGTTAACTGGCCTGTAGGGAACACAAGAATGAAACAGGACCAAAGAAAAAAAAAAAATGGGCAATGTGATATTATTTAGGTATCTTCTCACGCTTGATTTAAGAAGTATTTCAGTAAAACAACTACCTGAAGCCACATGTGCTAACACCGCTCATGTCATTAGTTCGTCCTAAGAACTGCAGAGTACACTTGTCATTACTGATCTTCCACAGTGGGGAGCATTTGTCTCTCTTGATGTGTTCCTCCTCATCACATTAAAGAAATGAAAGGATCTCTATCCTTTTCTGATCATAACCTGTACTGCTAGGAGCCTATCATTGAGTTATGCTGCAATAAAAAAGATCCAGACCTTTAAATCTTGTTGCTAAATACCTGCTATAGAAGTTCATCTAAAATGAAGTTTGCCACAGAAGTCGACTCTTCGTTTCACAAAAGATTTCTCTATAACATGTGATGCTGTTTGGCAGTACTTTATCCACAGAACAGCTTCCAAACTTGAATCAATCTTCTCAACTCTGCCACTGCTCTGTGAAGTTTATGTGCTGTTCTAAATCCTTTGTTATCATTTCAACAATGTGCACATCATCTTCACAGTAGATTCTATTCCAAGAAGCCACTTTCGTTGCTCATAAGCAACTGCTCATCCATTAGTTTCATCAACAGATTACAGCAATGTAGGCATATCTTAAGCCCTAATTCTAACTCTAGTTTTTTTGTTATTTCCAACATACCTGCAGTTATTCCTCTACTGAAGTCCTGAACCCCTAAAAGTCATTCAAAAGGGCTTGAACCAATTTCTGCCAACCCCCTATTGATGATATTGACCTCTCCCTATGTGAATCACAAATGATCTTAATGGCATCTAGAACAGTGGATCCTTTCCAAAAGAACTTTGCCAAAATCCATCAGCAGAATCACCATCTAAGGCAGCTGTTGTTTTACAAAATAAAGTGGATTTCTTAAATAATAATATTTGAAAGTCAAAATTACTCTTTGATCCTAGAGGTGCATAATGGATATCATGTTAGCAAGCATGAAAACATTAATTTTGTCTTACATCTCCATTGGAACTCTTGGGTAACCAGGGACATTGTCAATGGGCACTAATATTTTGAAAGGAATCTCTTTTCTCAAGAATGGCCTTAAAATACTCAGTAAGCCATGTTGTAAACAGATGTGCTATCGTCCAGGCCTTATTGCTCCATTTAAAGAACACAAGTAGAACAGACAGAATAGACTTAGAATAATTCTTAAGGGCCACAGAATATTTAAAATGGCACATCAATACTGACACCAATTTAATTTCACCAGTTGCATTAGCCCTAAAAAGAGAGCCTGTGCCTTGAAACTTTGAAGCCAAGCACTGACTTCTCTCTAGCTATGAAACTCCTAGAGGGCATCTTCTTCCAATAGAAGGTTGTTTCATCCACACTGACAATCTGTTCATTATCACAGCCATCTTCAATTGTTATCTTAGATAGATGTGGAAAACTTGCTGCAGCTTCTACATTAGCACATGCTGCTCCACCTTGAATTTTTGTGTTATAGAGGTAGCTGCTTTTCTTAAACCTCATGAATTAACCTCTGCTAGCTACGAACTTTTCTTCTGTGGCTTCCTCATCTCTCTCAGCCTTCATAAAACTGAAGAGAGCCATTAGAAAAAAAAATGAATTAGAATTGAAGTGAGGGCCTTACTCTGGATTGGGTTTTGGCTTAAGGGAATGCTGTGGCTAGTCTGATTATCAATCCTAAGCATTGAAACTTTCTCCATACCAGTAGTAAGGCTATTTCAACCGTTTACTATTTATATGTTTACTCAAATGGCTATATTTTTTCTTTCCAGAACTTTTTTTTTTGCATTCATAACTTGGCTTTTGATGCAAGAGACCTACCTTTCAATCTATCTCAGCTTTTGACAAGCCTTCCTCTTGAAGCTTAATCAGTTCTAGCTTTTCATTTAAAGTGACAGACATACAACTCTTCCTTTCATTTGAATACTTAGAGACCATTATAGGGTTATGAACTGGCACAGTTTCAATACTCTTGTCTCAGAGACTAGGGAAGCTGGAGGAGAGGCAGAGGTAGGAAACGGCCAATTGGCAAAGCAGTCAGAACACAAGTATAATTTATTAAGTTTGTAGTCTTACAAGAGTGCAGTTCATTGAGTCCCCATGTAAGTACAATAGTAACATCAAAGATCACTGATCTCTGACCACCATAAAAAATACAGTAATGATTTTAAAAGTCTGAAATATTGTGAAAATTAGTAAAATGTGACAGAGACATGAAGTGAACAAGCAATGTTGAAAAAATGGTGCCAAGCAGACTTGTTCAGCACAAGATTGACACAAACTTTCAATTTGTTTTTTAAAAAAGTATTATCTGTGAAGTGCTATAATGGCACAATAATGAAATAAGCCTGTATAGCATGACAGCCATGCAGCACTAAGGCTGTAAATCTAGGAGGGGTGCAGGTAAGAAAGGGTCAAATTTCAGTTGTAGCTTTAAGAGACATAAAGAAAGTAAGAGGTACAGGGAGTCCACACTGGGCAGTGGTGTGATGAACAGCCTCAGCGTTTAGCATCATTCCAAGTGGTAGCCCTTCGAGGCTCTGGGCTCACTCTCCATGCTCCACTATATTATCTGTTTTTGCAATGGCAGTGTGTGGTATTACCTTTCTACATACTCTCTCTCTGGAGGTACTTCCATTCCTGATTTTCTTGATTAATAATCTAGCTGGTAACAGGTTCCGAGGTAGACATTACTTTCCTGAGCCTTATTAAGATGCTATTCTGATTATTTTCTTGCAGCTGGCATTGCTTATGAAAAGTCTGAGAAAATGGCAAACTTTTCTCTAGGAAATTTTCTCTTGGGTAGAATGTGGAATTTTCTCTGTCACTATTCTTAAGTATCACTATGATGTTTCTTGATGAACTGTCTTAATACTGTATAGCCTGGGTTAATCTTGGCTCTTCTGGATTAATCATACACTTATCTCCAGAGCAGCTCTGAGGATGGTACTGACACATGGCCAAAGCTCTGACCAAGAAAAGTGATGTTTGCAACCCACAGTAGTGTGGTAGCAGTGTTTAAAATTTATTTATTGAAACATGAGAAATAAAAACCTCTATAATGAAATATTCTAAGAATCCAGATGTTTTCCTGGGGAAAAGTAAATCTTTCATCACTTCAAAAGGTTTTGGTCCTTCTGATGCAAGCAGTCTCTCAGAAACTTTCTAAGGAGCACAACTGCCCAGTAAAAATAACCATGTAAGCTATATAAATAATATCAAAATATCTAGTTACATTAAAGAGTAAAAAGAAACAAGTAAACTGAATTCTTAACGTTTATTTACCCAAATATGTATCAAAAGTATCATTTTAACATGCAATCATACTAAATTATTAGTGTAATATTTTACACTCTTTTTTTTAACACTACACTGTGTTTTTGAAATCTGGAGTATATTTTTAAACCTTCAGCCCATGAAATTCACACTAAACCACATTCAAGCACTCAGTAACCAACAAGTCCAAAACAAGGGGCAGTACTGCTATAATTGCAGTAACTTTGGACAGCAATATGCCATACTGTTTCAGAAAATGGTTGGCATGGCTTCCCTTGCGCTCTGTTTTTTTCTGCTGAGAGACTATACTTATATTCTTAATTTACTCCCCTTTTTGTTCTGGAGTCATCAAATGCTCAAATTCTTCGCTTCTTCTATTTATTCTTTCCTGATGATATACTAATCTCTCTATCCATAAGTTTCCTTTATCTGATACCATTTGGAAGAAAAATGTAATGGATATGTTCTTCAGTATATTTTGTTCAGATGTGCAGATTCATCCATTAATTTAAAATAGAAATAATGCATTTTCAAATGTCATCACATTAAAGCACTTAATGGATGTGGATAATGAAAAATCTCCAACCTGCCATCAGGGTGACCCAATGTCTTTCGGATCTCAGGCTACCTCAGGAAGGGCTGTGGTAAATTCAATGCCAATTGTGACTTTTCTGACTCAAGCTGAAAATCAGTTGATATGGGTAGTTAAGTTTCAACATTAATCAGTTACTTTGAAATAAAACAGCCTGCTTTTTGGTTACAGAGATTTGCTGGTACTGACTTTCACAAAAGTTTGATACATATGTCAGTTAAAGTCTGGCCTATCTCCAGTAACTACTAGACCTCTTCAGGGCAGAAAGCCACTGGAATGCAGAGAATCTGATATTAAAACCACAAGACAGAGCTGTTTCACAGTCTTTGCAGGATAAATTTTCTGATAAAATAATTCCTGAACATCTGCTAAGTGCCTTGTCAAATTCATAAACTTTAAAAGGTTTCCCCCCTATACAAATACTCAAAAGTTTATTAAGGCTGATGTAATGTTTTAAAAAGCATTTTCTCATTCATTATATCTTAAATTTACAAACTAAAACATTCACTTAGAGCCTTCTCATAAAGTTACAGCTACAAGGTTTCTTCCAGTATAAATTACTTGACTAACATTAGAGAAATATCTGACTAACATTACAGAAGGACACTTGTGGGAAGGCTTTGCTACCAAGTGATTGTGTTTATGAGATTAGATGTAAAGCACAGACCTAGAAAAAAAACCAAGAAAAAAAAATCCAACAAGCTTCACTAAAAAGTTTGTTTTAGAAAGACTATCATATTTCAATTTGTATATGAGTAGGTATTAACATATTTTTTTCACCCTGAATCATTCCCCCTTTATTAATTGATATGACCAGTCTATCATTATTGCTTTGGTACACAGGTAACAGAAAATTATATGTGATTCATATGAAAGATTTTAGGCTTAAATCTAAATTCTACCAATCTCTTTATTTTGCTTAAAACAGTAAGAGCATTTAAGTTAAAGAGCAGCAAGTTAACTGATTTCATTATTGTAAAAAGAAAGGAGAAAAATTACATAGATAAGCTTCTTCATCACCAGTCCCCTCTGCTCCCTACAGATGAACAGACTAGTGGAGGGGAACCCAGAAGGAGGTTTTTGCCAGCACTTGATCGAAATAAATGCTTGCTGAAAATTTACACACTGAGCTCAGTTTTTTGAAGTGACTGCTACCTGCTTACTCCTCATTTCCAGAAACAGGCCCTCAGCTGTATGTTGCCTGGTCTTTCCCACAAATCTCTATCACCAGCTCTCATATTCCTCTACTTATTAGGTACAGTATTATGTCTTTATGCTTTCAAACACCTGGGATACTCTCCAGAGAAGCACTTACTGCACTATGCTGTCATTAAGACCATGTCGTCACACACACCCCTCCATGAACTTGAAGGAACACAAGCAAGGACTTTAAAGGGACTTTGTTATAATTTGGACATTGACTGTCTCTCCAAGGTCCATGTTTGGTCCACAAGGTGGTGCTATTGGGAGGAGGGTTGGACCTTTGTTGGGGTCCTTAGGTCACCAAGGGTGTGCTCTTGAAAGGGGTTGTGGGACTCTGGTCTCTTACTCTTCTTCCCCCCCCCCCCACCTTATGAGGTGAAAGGTGAGTAATTAGCTCTGACATAGCTCTGGCTCTTGCCATGTTACTTTGCCTTGCCAGAGACCAAAGTACTGCAGTCAGTCAGAGACTGGAACTGCCAAAATAATGAGCCAAATAACCCTTTTCTGTTTATAAACTAATTGCCCCAGGAATTTCATTATAGTAATAGAAAGCTCACTAGTACAGAACTTTTACATTCCTAAAATTTAGCACAGTGTTTAGTGTATGTCATATAGTCAGTAGTTTCTAAAAAACTGTTCTACCTGTAGTTATGCAAACACTTAAAAAATTATACCTTTTAGAAAATTATCTTTTAAGTATTAGACAGTATTTTGTTTTGTTTCCTTGTATTCTTCCAAGATTTAAAATTTTTTAAAAAAAAGGAACAACACAATGCCATTGTATAACTGTGATATGACTCTGTTGTTACTTTTCTGAGAACTCAGATGTCACATAAAAGTAAGTACTTACCCTGACATCAGTTGCATCTCCATGCCTGATAATACTGGCCCAGGTGGTTGGCTCACTATTGCTTTCAAAATAATGAAAAACTTTTAATACTCGCTCCATTGCACCAGGAGAACGTTCCATACCAGTACCCAGGTGAGTCTTAGCACTCGAATTTGGTGTATGATTCAAGTTTGGGTCAAGGTAAGCAGCTGCCATTGTTTTGCTAGATGCTAGGTATCTGTCATATTCTGTTGAAAGAAAAAGTAATTTTCAGTGTACAGTATTTATTACCTACTAATTACAGTATGATGTTGGTATTTCTATTATCAACACTGTTCTCTGCTCTCTCTCCATGATGTACCACATGCAGAAAGAGACTGAGGACAGGGACCTAAGCTACCAAAATAATCACTGCTCTCCCCCCAAGGACATGATTTACAGTAGCATAATAAATATTTGTCTGCTGCCTACTTCTGGAAAGAAAAGTTCTTTCTTCATATGAGTTGACTTTATACATACTAGGCAATGGCAATTATAATCAAAACAAGGTCTTTCTATTTAGTCAAGTCATTGCTTAACAAGAGAATCAGACGTAGCACTAAAAACAAAACCAAAAATGCATAAACAAGTACATGTTTTTTCAAGTATGATAGAGGAATTGCCTGAAGATGATTAAATTCCTACTAAGAAGAGTCCTAAAATCCAGATTTTCAAAATAAAATAAAATGATATTTCTGGCTCAAAGCAGAAACATTATAAGGCAACAGAGTGACAAAGATGGAGAGAAGACCTGATTCCTTACAGCTGCCTCTTCCCACAGGGCCTTGGCAGCTCAGAGCTTAAGAGCTAGAAGAGTCAAGAAAAGGTGACCAGTGAGAGAGGCATCAGGGCAGCAAGGGACTAGTTAAGCTGGTGAAAAAAACATGAGTGGAGACTGAGTTAAACAGACTACAGGGTGTCTCCTTAGGGCAGTCAATGAGTCCTGTACCCCATCCAAGAGAGAATTTCTAAATGCACCGTAAAGGGCAGGTCAAAGGGTCTAGGAAATAGATCTCAGATTGCAAGATATCTTGGGTTTACAATAAGAACAGTGGGGCACAGAGCAGAAGAAGCCTCTTAACACCTAGAGCACAGTCTCTACTCACTACCATTATAGGTGGGATCCAGGGACCAGGTTCCACCTATCTGCAAGGACAAGGGTCAACTCTCCACACAGAAAAATGGTAGCAACCAATGAAATGTCACTTCTTTGATCCAAAATCTCTTCCATTTAGTAAAATACAAAATAAAACGGGTATGTAATATGGCAAAGGATGGGGGGAACCCATAGACTAAGTCAAAAGACAAAAACAAGAAAAAATGTTAAACGTGTATCACAGGGGAAAAAAAAGCCAACACTCTCAATATACTCAGAAACTTTTTTTAAATTTTTTTTATTTTTACCAAGAACATGTATTGGTACATCGTATACATAATGTTCATAATCAACATGGTTATTTTGTACCTGTACATGATACATCTTGGTTTTCCTCCCTCTTCCCCCCTTCCCCTATTCAATATAGTTCTAGAAACATTAGGAAGAGCAATCAGGCAAGAGAAAGAAATAAAAGGGATAAAGATAGGAAAGGAAGAAGTTAAACTATCATTATTTGCAGATGACATGATACTCTACATAGAAGACCCCAAGAATTCCACCAAAAAACTTCTAGATTTAATAACTAAATTCAGTTGTGTAGCTGGATACAAAGTTAACACCCAAAAGTCAATAGTATTCCTATATACTAATAAC
>PVJO010020537.1:0-31802 GCA_004026905.1 Hystrix cristata
TCTCATAACTTAAGGCCAATAATTAATCAATACTCTCTTAAGCTGATACAAACCTAATGGTAAAGTACATCTTTTATTTGCTTTAGTTAAGGTGGTTAGGAAAATAAATGATAAAATTGAGAATAAAGTTGAAGGTATTCATCTGACATGGTCATCTGTTAAGGTATGTGTTATATGAATTAACTAAAGTTTTGGGGTAATACATGCATCTTTTTTAATGTAAAATTTTAAAGGGTATGTCCTAAAACTTTTATGGAAATTTTATGACAGATAATGTGTATGAAAACATGGAAAGGGAAAAAAAGAGAAAAGCTTTTTTATGGTTGTGCTACTAGAAACAGGGTTTCTGAACCATTAGGAAGATTGTAAAACCCTACCATCTCAATGCTAAAGATTTTAGTCTCTGTGTTTATAAAGCTAATATTGATGTCAATAGCCTAGTGTGGAAAACCTGCTATTCTAAGAGGCACATTCAGATCTTTTTCGGAGAGAATACTTGCAGTAACATTGAATTAATACTGTAAACTTCTGAACCACTGATGTATATATGCCTATGGTCTTTTTTCTTTTTTTTAATGGTCTTTTTTCATTTTGCTTTAATCTCAATAGTTTTCATGGAGAGCGCCATGATATGGAATTTGACAATGAAATAAATCCTTTGATAAGTGTTGAGAAGTCCTAACATACACACACACACATGCACACACATAAACACACACAATCTGAGCTTCCTGCATTTAACACAGAGGATATATTTTGAGCCATGATTTTGTGGATCTCTAAGCTGACCTAGTTATTTCTCTGATAACATACAAACATTGCTCATTTAACCAACTGAGTTCTGTGCCTGCAACTGGGCTATTACATGAACTGGTTGCTAAATGAGGAATTGTATATAGTATGCCCATTACAATACTCAGAACAAAGAAATGGTCAAAGGAAACTGCAACTTGATGACTTTGCTTTTATTTGCATAACTCTTACATGAAATACTGTAATGTATAACAACATAAAACTACAGTACTGTACAGTACAATGCACAAAAAGTACAATACTATATAAACAAGGTATAGGGTAAAAAGAAGACACTGAGGTTCTACAAATAACATGTACAGAACTGCACAAAAAAAGATAGGGTATAAGCCTGAGTGGCAGGTCATAAGTCTGAATAGTCATTAAACAGGTAGGTCGTTAAACAGGGAATATCTGTATTGCTTTGTCATCTTGTCAAAATCTGTCCTCTTTTTAGAAATAATCCTTTCCTCTTGTATTTACAAAACTACACTCATGTTTTGCCCATATTTATCTCAGCTCTCAGCTATCATGATTCTTTGCCCACCAGACGATTCCAACACTTTCCAATACATTACACTTTCATTCTTATATAGCAGTTCTCCAAGCAATAGTGTAGTTTCTGCAAAGCAAAATTTAGAGCATATTCTGCTTTTACTCCTGACCATTTAATTTTCATTGCTCTTTAGATAAAAATCAAATTATTCCTGGGTGTGGTAGAACACGCTTGTTACCCCAGCACTTGGGAGGCTGAGGCAGGGAGGATCACCAGGAGTCGAGGCCAGCCTGGGATTACTTTATCCATTTTCTATCCTAGCACTCAATTTCAAGAAGAGAACAACCACTAATATCAACATTCAAAGAGCCAGTCATGTATTAATATAATTTAGAGCTTGTTTTTAGTAAGGTTTTTACTCTTTCAATAATACATATGATTGGAATTGTAGAGGAGTGGCTGGGAGATAGCAGAAGACCAAAAAAAAAAAAAAAAGAGAAAAATATAAATAAAAGAAGGAAAATTGGGAGGAAAAAAAAAAAACAGAAGGAAACTAAAAAGAACAAACAAGCCCGTGAAAGAGAGGAAGTCGTTTTTGTACTCAGGAAGAAGAGAGAGAGGGCATTTGTGTGGGATACGTGTGGGGTTAGAAGGGAAGGAGTAGAAGGAAGCAATTTTAAGTAGAAAATGGGACAGTCCTCATGGAGATTCACCCATTTTATAAACTAACAGAAATTCTGTTAAGACATTGTAGAAATGAAAACTGGTAGCACTCACTTACATTTGTTCAGGTTTATATACCCTTGACATAGACCCTGAAATTGAAAACAAAAGAAAAAGTTTAACATTTTATTGTACTTTGTATATAGATGTGTTTATGTACAAGAAGAGAAGGGGGAGATTGGGGAGACTTGTGAGACTGTCAGAGGGGAAGTGAGGAACAAGAGTGTGGGGAGGGACTTTAAGTGTATGGTGAAAAAGAATGCATGGATATTAAGTCCAGTTAATTATCTAACAAAAACATTAATTTCCGAAAGCCTATCATAAAAACCTTGGTGAAGGGAAGCCTAATGTGAGATGCTAAAATATGATAGTTTTTAGGTTAATCTTAATAACTTATATATAAAAGAAAGAAATAGATAGAAGAGAAAAAAGAAAAAAATAACAAAAGCAATATATATATAAAAGGCAGAGCCAAGAAATAGGAGAAGGTATGAAGGAGGAAATAACAAAGGTAAATAAAGGATGAAATTTTTGGTGGGAGCTAGAGAAAAGATAAAGAGATTGTATCTAACTGCTGAGCTCTCTGGTTCCTTTCCTCCTCTCTCCTCTCTAAATGCTGTCTGGGGAGCAAATTTCATCCACCATGCCTTCCACCAGGTTTCTGCCTTGGGGTAAGTTGACCATGGACTGAAACTTCTGAAGCTGTGAGCCAAAATAAATCCTTTTTCCTTTAAATTATAGGTGTCAGATATTTGGTCCTGGCTATGGGAGAGTTGGCCAGTACACCCTACATTTTAATTCTCGTTTTATCTTTAATTATCTATAAAGTAATGAAGTATGTGTGCACTTTTTAATTCCAAAATCAAGTGAAATGGCTACATTTATTTTTATAAAGTTTCTTATTTGTATATTGGTGTACAAGATTTTTAAATTTCCATAAGAAATATGAAGGCCTAAAATTTTCATTTTCTCATAGCTCTAATACTCTTGAGAGTAACTGTAAAAAGAATGAAGACAAAAATATAATTTGAAAATAGAAGATACAATAAAAATGGTAGGTAAGAAATGATTTTGGTGTGTGCTGCATATCCTAGGTAATAGGGGCATTTAGGGAAATAGCACTGGTCTTGAGCTACTGCCTCATTTTAAAGATGAAATTTTGGAGTAGAAATTTTAAGTGACAAATTTACACAGTGATCTAGTATAAACACTAACTTCCAGCTTTGATGTTTTCCATTGTACCAATTTAATAATCTAAAAATATAGTAACAGCAAAAAATAGTGAAGACTTAATCCATTAATAAGTTCATGTATAGTAACAAAACAATAACGAATTCCTAAAGAATTGCCAGCTTCATACTTCATCATGGAAAAGGGGCTGGTTTAGTGGGATAAGTAACAGTGCTATGACGAATAGTTAATCACAACATGTAATTTCTTAGGTGCTTTTAAATAAGGCATTATATATTCTTTGAGCATCATCTTTCTTTTCAACCATTTGAGGTTAATTAATGTACATGCACTGGCGTTCTGTTCAGCACTGAACTGACTTAAGAAAATTTAAGGCCTTTTCTCCACATCATACCAGGGAAATAGGATGGCTGCCTTAGAAGTCAGCAGCACCCTGCATCACCCTTCATGCTTTGCTTTTAAAATGAAGATGAAGGAAGAAAATGCACAGAAAGTTTTCTAACTGAGATTATTACAGTTAGTACCGGGTAAAAAGTTATGTCAATGAGACATAGGGAAGAAGGCCTGGTCTCTTCTCAGAGCAGTTTTGATAAAAACCCCAGCTCCTGAAATCAAATGCATTAGTATCTCTAGAAGGATACTCTTACATGTAATTCAGAGCCCTAACATCGGATGTGCAATAGTTGTAAAGTGCAATATTTCCAGCTGCTCAGGAATGTTCCCACAATGGCAAATATACAGCTAAATTCATCAAGCCTTCGTTGAGGTAAATTATTCTCTGTGACCAGGAAGTATAACTAACATTTGTGAAAATTAAAATTGGCTTACAATGGGTTAAGTTTTACATGTTTCCACCCAACAGCATTCAATTAAATAAACAGATACCCAAAGGTATAAAGGAATATAAATTGAGCATGACTTATTGTAAACTCATTGTTGTGCTTTGGCAAACAATTACACTAGAAAGCATGTGATACATTATCACATTTTGGGTAAGGAAACTAGATTAATACAATACTTAAAACATAAGGTTATAATAAAAGAAAGTCATTAAAAAGAGCCAAGTAAAGCAATTGATCACTTAGAATTCAGCTAGATGTTTGTTAGCTGCTCAAGTCAGCTTTGATTGTTTTGATACTGTAGTCAAAATGTAGGTTTATGTAATTGTCTTCATTAAGATAATGATTTGAACTGTTAATGGTCTAAGTACCCATGTACCAAGATGATTATTAATGGTATCTGACCTATTTTGATTTCAATTAAATCTGTCCAGAAAAGTGTTTTCCTATGCTTTAGCTTTCTGAAATAAATGTCGGTAGAATACTTGAACACATTCGTAATTAAGATGAAGTATAAAATAGTGGCATTAAAATTACTGTAGTAGGAATTTACTGTACTGAAGGATTTGATGAATAACAAAAAATATGGATAAGCATGTGGTACTTTTCACCATGTAGGTATATGTAATATAGAAAATAATGAGGATTATTAAGAGTAACTAGCTAACTTTAGGATGAAGAGTTCTTCATCTTAAGAGTATGCATCTGAAGTACATACTCTAATAGATTGCAAGGGATAACATAATAATTTCATGTTGGGAAATTGCCCTTTATATTTTCAATGTAGGAGTTAGTGTTAACAGGATGTACTACATTCACAAATTTCTAATTTGCTGCCCTCTTTGAGCAACACATTTTGCACAGTTTCAAAAGTTATAGTTTAAAATTCTAATTTCCATATCATTTTATCAGGTGGCATAAGATACATTTAGATTAGAGGCTACTAATTTAGATAAGCTATAATGCAAAGTTTTCTGATACTATAAGGTTTGAAGACCTTTTGAAATTTCATATTGATTGGTGAAAGAGAGAAAGACTTCTTCTATTATGTCTCACCAATAGCTCATTATCTGTCTTTTGACTGGGCAAATGTGATCCATGGTCTTTAGGGTTTCTAGCTTTAAAAAGAGTAGCAGAAAGCATAAACAAATAAGCAAATGAAAACAAATGCCTAAAATCAAAAGCCTCAAATAGGTTAATAAGACAGACTATAACATGGAATACCGAAAAGTCAGCTAAGGTACCTGTCAATGTAGATTTAGCACCTAAACTCAACTTATTCGAATCCTGTAACTCAGAAAGTAAAGAAACCATTTTCTGTTATATACACTGCTATGAGCTCTTATGGTAGAACTTCAGCTGGATTCCTTGAAGCAGCATGAAAATTACATATTATTAGCATACAAAGACTTAATTTATGCTTTTCAGTTTAATTATTATAAACTGAGTCTTTGAGAAAGCAAGAGAAAATTTCCTACATATTGATGGATTAATTTGCCATCTTTGATGTATTTAAATAATAATTTGTATTGAATATTTACTACTACATACTACAGAAAGGATTCTTACCATGAAATCTCATGGTAATAAACAGTCTTATTTTTCTGTTTTATACGAGGAGTGTAAGTAGTTGAAAGAGCTCTCCAATAACTCCCAACCTTCTCTGCTGTGGTATAAATACATTGAATACTGCCTGGGACTGTGATTATGTTGGATTTTACTCTTGTGATTAAATTGTATGGCATGATTGAGAAAGAGATATTAACTTCATCCTTTAGCTATTGGTATTTATGAAAAACAATTTTTATTCACGCTACAATTACATTATAAATATTCAGATTTTTTAGCCTTCATTTATTGTAAATCTGCAATGTGTTAGGCATTGCCATATATACCGTATGTTAAACACCAGAAGCTGCCAATCACAGAGCTAGAGCGTGAGGGTTTTTGCAATACTTAATGCCAACAAATACTAATTTAATGTGTTAAATCTCTTCAGGAAGCACTAATCATTCCCCTAATATCTCAACATTTTTTCTTGAACTCTTTGAGCTCCATCTCTTAGAAATATAACAATTATGGGGGGGTGTTATTAATGATTAAGTCATCCAGTTGATTGCTACTTTATGCACTTTTGATCAGACACAAACGGTACTCCTGGGGGCAACTAGATCGATGGTGGTGTCTTGGTTTATTGGTGAAATTACTTGAGAAGAATTGATGGAGAACACTGAATACTGCCACATGAATATGGGAGATTTAAAGAGTACTAACTAAAATATTTATATTTGTATATACAACTACAAAGAGAAAAGAAAGGAAAAGAAAACAAAACGAAATAAATGAGGGTGATTAAAATTTTTGAAATTATTTCTCTACAGAGGAATCTTTCAGTACAGCTACTAAATGAGGAAATTCATGTCATAATAACAATATTAACATCAACACTTTTCAACGTCTCATGTCTTTTTAGAACAAGAAAATGAAGTAGAAAAATGTGTGTAAGAAATGCCTTTGCCAGCTGTCTATTGTAAAAAGTAGGTTAAAGAAAATTCAGACTATTTAAGTGTATGCAAATTTACAAAGCAAGATAACCATAGGAGGAAAATCATGGCGAAGTGACTAATCGTAATTGTTTTGGACGATTGTGCAGGACTGAAAACAAGGTTTAAATTCAAAGGATATTACTGATTTTAAAAAAAGTCCGAAGTAAATTATTTTCTTATTCTTCTAACAAAATGGTAACTAAAGAACTTTTATGAAAAATGTATTTGTAAATAAAATAGAACACTTTTAATTTAAAAATTTCCTAGGGGTTATTTAGAGTATATATTTGTTCTATAAGTTATATCATATTTAGTTTTAACTTTATCTAATTGAGAATATATAATTTGGCTTATGGTGCAGTGGGTAAATTAATTGAACAAACTTTATAATGGTATTAATGTCTATAACCAGATACCTATTTGAATCACTTCCTTAATTTTCTCATTTGTTAAGTCTTAGCTAAATCATTTGAAATGTTTTAATTTATTATGTTTATTTAATAATTATTCTCATCATTAAATGTTTACCAATGGAAAGTAAGACAAAAGTCTTCTTCAAGTTTAATATATGGGTATTAGACTTTAGGCAGTGACTAAAAGTATATTGAGTTACACTAGCATTAATATACTTATTAATTATTTTAACAAATACTTACAAGAATACAATTTATTAATGTTTTAAGTCCTGATTTTCTAAGATCTGAAGTCTTCCATTTGTTGGAGTAAATAGGTTATTAGTACTACATCATAGTTTTCTTCCCTCTTCTTGCTCTCTATTCCATTTTTATCAATTTTCTCTCCCTCCCCCCTTTCCTTCTTTTTGTACTTGTCTATTTTAAATAATTATCCACTTTTAATACTTCTGCTTAGATTAAAAAACAGCCACCAAACTCTTCTGTTGGGAAAGGATATATTCTGTGAGAATGAAACAATCTTATCTCTAATTTTTATAACTAAAGCAAATTAATGAGTTTTCCTCTTACTTTGTGTATTTCTGGAAGCCACTACTTGTTTTCTATTAAGCGGTTTCTTTTCTTTGTAAAAGTACTTGAATAGGACTTCTGTTCCTACATGATTTCTGAAAGGAATGCAAAAGAAACATAAAAAAAATTGAATGTTCTTCTAATAAAATTTTTCCAGTCAACTGTTCAAAAACTGTACTCTTAAACTTTCTCCAGATATATATTTATTGATTAGGATGTAATAGTTTTACAAAATACTGGGTTTATTGTCATTTTTATACATGCATATACTTTTTAGAACTTTGGACCAGAATATGGAATCATAAGTGTGACAGTTTTACTATTTTATTTTCTTTTGTCACCTTTATAAAAAAAGTCTTAATATAATATCTGTAAGAGTAACCAACGAAATTTGACAAGGGAGAATAAAAACTTCAGCACTAAAATAGTGAAAAAAAGAAGACACCTTAATGTACAGTCAAAGAAGACTGATTAAATAGCTGTTGAATTCAGCTAAGAGATTATTGTTCAAGCATTAAAATGATTTTACAGAAAAGCTGGAAATATGTTCATAATTTATTAATGTTAGTAATAAACATATTATAAAAATGGTTACAGTTATGCACCTGTATATATAACTACCTATTAGTCTTATCACAAATACTCCATACAGTGTGTGTGTGTGTGTGTGTATGTATATATATATATATATATATATATATATATATATATATATACATATATGTATATGCATGAGTCTAAATATTTAATAGTGTTTCATTAGTTCGCCTTACCTTCTGAGCAATTGGCTTAAGGTATCATTTATATAGAATCTTTTAAGGAAACAACCAAAACGCCTGATGTTATTTTTATAACATTTTCATAAAGGGGAAAATGATGAAAATAGAGCTTTTCCAAATAAAAAGGGGACCAAGAGTTGGAAGGAGCAGGGGGGAGGAGAGGAGGATGGATGGCAAAAGAAAAAAAAAAGAAAAAAAAAAGAATTAAGATGGATTCTGTACATGTATCAATTCCCCCTATAAATCATTATGTATTGCAAACACGTATAAAAAAAACAATTTTCTTTAGATAAAATGATACCTCTTGTATTGAGGCATCATTTACATGCGATAGCATTCATCCTTTTTCTTGTATGATACTGTGAACTTAGTAGTTAGTCCTTTTCTCCATCCTGTCCCCGTTAGTCCCTGGCTTGTTTTATGATCCTCTAATTTTATCTTTTTCAGAATACCATGCAAGTGTAATTATATAGCTTGTAACATTTTGCATTTGGGTTTTTTCATTTAATAATTGTTTGAGGTCAATCTATGTTACTGCCTTTTTATTTCAGTTCAGTGTTCCACTGTGTGATTTCCAGTTTATTTATTCAGTGACAAGTTGAGGAACATCTGGGTTAGCTTCAGTCTTCTATGATTATGAATAGGGACACTGTAAACATCTGTGTACAGGTGTATGTGAATAAAATTTTCACGTGCTTGCATAAATAGCAAGTGATGAATGCTATGTCATTAAGTGTGTGCTTTTAAATTCATGTGAAAGTTCCAAATAGTTTTCTAAAATAGCTATAGTATTTTGTTATTTTATTTCCACCTAGAGTGTTTGAGAATTCCAATTGCTGTGCATCTTCAGAGCTCATAGTATTATTTTTCCTATTTAATATAAACAATCCCAGTTGCAATCCCTTACTGAGACTTTAATTTACATTTCCCTAGTGACTATTCATATTAATTAGGTATTTGAACTTGTAAACCTAAATGAAAATATTCTAAACATGTCACTAACTTTCATTTTATATATTACTGTCTTTCTGCATTTTTTCCTCCCATTTCTTCTCATTCAAGAAGATAAACTTTTGCTTTATTTTCTCAAGGAAAGTCTTTGTAGTGAAATCAGAAATCACTTTGAAAACTTCTTGGTTTCCCTTCCCTAAAGTAAGTTGCTTGAGTATAGGTTTTGAGAAATATGAGTGCTTCTTCCACATTAGAAGTTTTCCCTCCGTATAGAGAGAAGAGAGCTTCATGGAGTCCTGAGTAGTGAGAACTAGAACACCTTCTCAGAAAACATCCACAGAAGATATTTCACTTAAAAGAATGTATTTCTGTAAGGTATGTAGAATAGTGGGTCCATATGTATCAGAGTCTCAACCGTGCAAACAATTCCAGTTTTTCTAGTATGGCAGGGGAGATTCAGAGCCGTGAAACCCAAGACACCGATATTTATGTGGACCAGTATTTCCTAGCTGTAACATGGTGACACGTGTATATGCATGGCTAGGAACAAAGAGACTCTTTCTCAGAGACTTGATACTCTGAGATTTCAGAATCTTGACAAGACTAACTCAGGCAGAGTGAGTGTGTTCCATAAAAGAATCTGATAAATTTTCTGTCAACCTGGAGGAAAAAATAATAAGCTTATTTATGTACAATTAATATTTTTTCATATAAGTTTCTATATTTCTAGTCATAAGGCCAAAATATGTATCAGAAACTTGATTATTTTTACTTTAGCTAGTAGTCCCAATTTTTTCTTCCTCAAAGAGAAATTTACTGATCATTTAGTTTGTCTTCCTTGGAGAAGTAGCAAAGGCAGCTATAGCTGCATAAGCCAATCACACATGACTTCTGCATTTTGCTGGAGATTCAATTTAGCAGTAGATAATTTAGCATCATCTTCAATACACTTCCCTCTGTGTGTCATCATTGAAACTGTCAGAGAAGCTCACAGAAGAAGTGAGGACCAGAGGTTTAGAGCAGTAATTTCTGATCCTTAATATGCATCTCAAAAACAGCTCGTAGTCATCAAAGAATGAATATTTTAGAAAATAAAGACAGTCTATTGAAGAATGTACCTTTTGAAAATTGCATAACTATTTTGACAGAATAAATGTTTATTTCACTCTGATGAAATCAGAAATCACACTTCATTTTTTTTAAACAATACAAGGACTGTCTAAGACATTCTACTTAGGCCCAAATATTATGTACTGCAAACATGTACTAAGAAAAAATAAACTCAAAAACAAAGAGATCATTTATGCATATTATAATAAAGTTTTTATTAACATGTGCACAGAATTTGGAAGAATGATTTATATGTGAGATTGTCATAGTCATTGTTTCATAAACTACCATTTTATATGAAAACTTTAAGAAGTAATAGCTTTGATAAGTATATAAAATGATCTTATAAACTAATTAGACTATTCATTTTTAAAATATCCTTGTTATTACATCAGTTCCACCTTTGATATTATGATGCATGTCTAACATTTCCACATGCAATACTATTCTTTCTTGTGGGATAATGAGCAAAATTAAAGTTTTACTTTCATGGCAATTTGAGTGATCAAAATGGACATATGTTTGACATAAATATTACTTGGGCACAATAAAAACACTAACACAATTGACATGATAGGAATATAGACATTTTCTATTTCAGTAGTGAATACTAGAGATTTCAACTGCCAGTTCACAGGCAGTTACCAGACTGGCCATGTAAAGATAATGTGAAGAACTTGTTAAAATTAGATTTCTGCTTCTTCTGACTTGCGGTTTTGCAGTTCTAGTGTGAGTCCTAAGAATCCATATTTTAATAGCTTTTCAGAGTTTGAAAACTCTTCAGGTTGTGTAGACAAATGTCTGCTTACTCTTTACTCTCTATTTGCAAAGAATACTTTAACAACAGACAGGTTTCCAAAGCAGGTTGTAATTTCGTACCACCTGGAGAAAAATAAATTATAGCTATTGACATAAAAAGTAGAGCCACCTTCCTCCTTTTAATTTTTTTCTAAAAGATCTATTTGAAACTCCCATATATCTATTTGCTAGAAATTAGCTCTCTGAAAAAGTCTCCTAACTGCTTCTGAGAGTTTCACATACTGTGTTGAACTGAACGAATCTCTTGTTTTCCTCTTCAGACTTTCTTTTCTGATCATGTCACACTCACACATGCCACTTTTATGTCACTAACAGACAGTGAAGTCTCTCTTTGGCCCCATGTTTGACATTAGCTCCTGTGGCTCCACAGCTCTCCAGAGGACCCCACAGTGCCTAGTGTTGCTAACCCAGATCCTCCCTGCCTCTGTATGATTAATGGTGTCTTTTCATCACTGTGAGCCAATGGGAGCTGGAAGCAGTTGTATCTATGGGTGGAAATGAGCAGAAATCCTCCCATCCTCAAAGTTGCTTCAGGTCATGTTCACATAACCAAAACACACGCAGGGCATAAATTCTTTCCAAGAACATTAGTTTTTAATATATTCATTTTATTAAATAAAACCCAGGAATTTCACCTTGTATAGGTCCCAAGTCTTCCCAACCAGTCTTTCCTAAATATACCTTGTTGTCCAGTAATCTAGTAATTAGGGAGAAAATATACAAGAGAATGTCACATTACTGTAGTGGAAACAGTTTTAAAACAGAACAATGAATAAATAGCAGAGGTTCCAGATTTATACAAATGTTTAGGCATATTAAAAAACAAATTATTAAAATAGCACGAATGAATGTATTCGCTGAGAAATTTGCTGTCCTAATGGTAATGCTGTAGTAAATGATAGAGAAAAGTTTCTCTTAAAAATAAAATGAAAAGACACTGGGTGAAGCCTGGTTTCTGAGTAGAAGCACATAGATTTCCAATGGTGAATAGTACTATCTAAAATACTTTGTGAATATAATTTTGATTTTTTATTGCTATATATTGAGATAGAATAGACAGAACCTTGCTTTTCCTATCAACATTCCTTTCCCTGATGTAAGCTGTCTTTAACAGGGTATACTTAAAATTATCTTAGCCATCAGCTTTCTTGTAAGCATACAACTTTCCCATGACCCTCACATGTACACAATAGCTGGAGATGACCTTTCTGGAGAGGTGGTAGTGAGCCAGGGGAAAATGGATCCAACATGCACAAGCAGTTCACCGTGGCAACCAAGTGCTGACCTTGACACTCAAAGAAAAGATCAGAGGAGATGTATACAAATGAGCTAGGCCATGCACAACGACCACACCTGTGAGGGGAAAACAGTCAGTCTCTAAAATTTGTGCCTCATACATCTTCAGAAAGGCAGTCCAAGGACTGTTGCCTTTGTGCTTGACCATATGCTCCAATAAAGCCTTGTTCTCTTGGTATTGCTTGTCTCTTTGTGATGTTGGTCTTGAATCAATAGAATCCTGGGACAATTTGTAAAATGGTAACTAATCTTTATGACTGTAATTTGCTTTGTTAATTGGTTCTGCTTGTTGCTTATACTGGAAAAGTGGACATGATAGTTGCCAAATTTCACTATTTTGCTGTTAGTCCCCAGTTTGCATTGGTATCTATTATAATATTCATAAGAGCAGCTATTGTTTGTAATACATAATCCCCGTTACGTTCAGAGTCTGTCCTAAAGTTTTAGGTGGCCCTATATTGTACCCCCAAAGTCATGTTTTATTCCTTTCATTAAATGTATGGATTAACTCTTAGCAGTCATTCCCTCCAAAGAACATAAAGAGTGACTCTGGCCAATCAGCAAATACCGTTTCAGAGAAACATAACACTAGTGTTTGGTGAACTTCCTTTATATTCCTCATCATATTTTTACTTTGGTTACAGTGTTACTTTCTTATGTTAGATGGGCTAAGTGTTATGATGGTCTTCAAGAGCTGCCCCTGACCACAGCATCATCTTTAAGGCAAAGCCCTACAGACAGAGAGGTGGAATATTAAGATGTTGAGAAAAATGTTACTGGAAAGGAAATTAGATTTTATAATTATGATAAATATAGACAATGCTTTCTACTCCAGTGACTCACTGTTTGAGTCAGAAGTCTGGTTTCAGCAGATTTATTGGAAGTTGATAGTGTAAATACAGGGTCAGTCTGTGGTTTGTGAAGAACTAGAAAGAAAACAATGGTTATTTTAAGTTAAATACATGTAAAAATAATCCAAAATCCTTCTGTAAGGTTAGAAGTATTAAAAAATTCTGTTGTTTTTTGGTAGTAGCCTCAATTTACCATTTATTTTAATGTTAGTAATATTTTAGTAGCATAATAATTGTGCCCCTTAATCATTTAGAAAACAATTGAGCAACTATTTAATTTACTTCAGCTTTGTAAACTTATTTTTTAAAAAGACAATAAGCAAATTACAGAATGATAAAGAACTTACATAATATGCTGCAGGAAAGAAAAAATGCTATCATGAAGGGAAATTCAAAGTGAAAAATCCTTGATGCTTTTATAATTATTTCGGTTATGCCAGCTGCAGGAATTGTAAGACTACTTTAATAATGATCTCAGATTATTTATTTGCTTCCAGCCATCTTTGATTGTTAGTCTTTTTGCCTCAAACAATGCTGCAGTTCAAAGTCTTTATTCTTAAAGAAAATTTGAAAGAGTTGATTAATAAAACTAATTATCTGCTTGAAAAAAATCCATGAGGCTAATATAATACCACTTTGATTGATTCAAAAATACTACAATTAACTCTTTTGTCTTATGTAGATCAAACATGAATTGTTAAGGGCAGAAAACTCTTCAAAGTGGATGCTGACAGACTTTTACAAGCTAGTTTAGATGGTATTTATTTCTCTTGACTATTTTTACACGTTCAAACAAATGTTTTCTGTGAATCTTAATGTTGCAAATTCATTTCTGTAAGAGAAAAGTTTAGGATTGAAAGGTAATCGAGAGCGTGTTATCAGGAACATGGGTTCATTTAGACCTGAGATGTAACTTTGTCATTGTACTCACTAATGTGGATTTCAGGGTAGCTTATGTAGACTTTTCAAGCCTCATTTTCCTTGCCTATAAAATGTTAAATTGTTATGAGAATTGCATGGGGTAATGAATTTAAAGCACACAGCTTTACAAATATTTATAAATATAAACAAAAATACAATATTTACAAACAGTAAGCCTTAGGGTAATATTCTATTAGAATAGTTAGCTTAAGCTATTGTCTTCAGACAGTGAAGTTTGGTTTCATGATGGAAGAAGCCAATTTCTTGTTTGGACAAAAACATACATTGATGGATGTAGTGTTTTAAGAATGCCTTAGTTCAGACAGCCACAAATAATGCCGTACAGTGATGGTTTAAACAAAACATGTATTTTTCACAACTCTCAAATTTAAGTACATGAGATGAGGGTAGCAGCATTGATTAGGTCTTTGTTGCAGGTCTCTTCATGGTTTACCATCCAAACTGGGGCATTCTAACTATCAAAGAGTGAGCTATTAACATTTCTGCCAGAGTTCCCAAGGCCCACAATATTGTTGCACTAGTTAGAATACAGTGTTTTGGCCTAAGTAGTGATCTACTGATACGTAGTTTGACCTAAAATGTGTCTCTCTGCCTTAAGTAACTCCCTAGTGCCAGATATGTTCGTCTCATAGTTTATAGGAAATTAATCCTAATAATCAAAATAACCTAAAAGGTTGTGGCATGATATCAGTCAACTTTTCCCTTGCTGACATACACAGCCTGAAGGAGGAGAGGTTTAATTTGGATCACAGTTTCATGGCTCTCATTGCATGTTTGGCTGGCTCTAAGGTAGAAACATCATGACAGAGAGGTATAGTGTAATAAACTTGCTCTCTCCATGGCACCCAGAAGCAGACCATAGGAGAAGAGGGCCAGCCAGAGACAGACCCTCCAAAGACATCCGCCCCCCAGTGACCCGCCTCCTCTAACTAAACCTGTTTCTTAAAAGGACACTGAGCTGTGAGCAACAGTGGATAAGTCCACTGTTGAGTATAGTGGCCTATGATTCACTCGCTTCTCCAAGTCTCTTAAGTCAAATTAGCAATTACTATTAACTAGCACAGCCACCTAACATAAACTCTTCATTTTCTTGACTTCTGCTCCTGCCCCAGAATAAACTAGAGTTTCTTCTTCTGTTATTTCAGTGAAAAATCTCACTATTCATCCAGTCATCCAAATAAGTGTGTTAGAATATAATCTTACATTATTTATGCATTTACTCTCATACCTCCATTTGGTATGTATGTTAACACTATATAATTTTATGTTCTTAAAGATTTAACTACAAAACTATCCATTCCAAAAAGTTTTAAACTTTCTCTTCCAAAACATCCTGTTATGGATTTTATACAAAGTCCTTATAATCTTCTAATTGATATCTCAGTCTTTGGTTTGTAACCTTTCGTTCTGTTTCTGTTATGTTTTCAAGTTGTCTTTCTTAAATATAAATCTGATTCGATTAGTTCGATGTTTGTATTGCTTTGATTTCTTCACATTGTCTACTGAAGAATGTTCATATGTTTGGTTTGGCAAACATGAATCTGCTTGATGACTAAACTTTTCATTTTCTCCATGTTAATCTTTTCATTTTCTCCATGCGACTCCAGGATTCCAACTAGTGCTGAATAATTAAAAAAATGCTTTTCTTCATCATTGACACCTGTTTAGGGAATATCTCATCTTTTGCCTTCGATTTTCTTTGTATCTTCTTGCATATACAGTTCTATGACAAAGAATATCTTCTCTGTGGAGGTTTTCCTGACTCATCCGGATGTAACCACCTCCCAAAGTCTGATGCTAGTTCTCCTTCCTTTTAAAGAACTCAATATCATACAGACTTTAATTATATCACCTACACTACTTTCAGGGTTTTCCCTCTTCCTTGCCTGTAAGACCTTTGAAATATTTCTCATCTTTGTAATATCGAAAAAAATAAATTAGACCTGGTACATATCGAGTGCTTAAAATATTAGTTGAATGATTTTACATGTGATTTTAAAATATACAGCAGGTTCTTGGATTTATTTCAAATACTCGATTGGGATTTCTTCACTTTACAGGTATAATTTAGTAAGAATAAACCTATATATTTATATATTTCACTTCAGTACCAAACCAGCCATCACTCAGGGCTATTATTTATTTGTTCAGGAAATAATTTTGAATACCTACAATTTTATTTCACAGGCACAACAATTTTGTGAGATTTAAATTTAAATATAATTTAAAGTCTTTACTCTTAAAAAGTAATTAGTATTAGAGATTAATAACAATGATCCTACTTTTCTGCTGTAATGATAGAGTGAAGCAAAAGTGTTATATGTAAATATACAATGTGTGTTTAAAATAATTACATTAAGAGACATTGCCATTAATCCCCTTCAAAATACCTCTTGCTTCAAACACTGTTATCTCATCTTCCTGCCAGTTTCTGAATTAGTTCTGGAAGTTCTCTTTTGCGAGTGTCTTTACAAGGTGTGATCAAAAATACAGTGACTGCTGCTGCTGAGTGCCATCCAATAGAAAGACAGGCTCATAAAAATATTATAGTTTATCTTCATCTGCCTTAGTCACTGAATCTTGGGCTTTGAGAGTTCTGGCTTTTCCTCAAGGTGAAAATGATCATGAAAGGTAAATGTTTTCAATCAATTAAGGGACTACAGGTTGCCAGAGCAGTACAATTCGGTCATGAAAGAGGACACCTAAGTTATTTCAGAAAGTAGCAAGAATGGTAGGATAAGTATTTTTAAATGTAAAGAGAATATTTTGCAGGCAATTGATGACAATGTGTATTTTAATGTAGTATTTTGTCTAGTTTAAACATTTGCTGCTTGTTTTATTACACTTCATAAGTAGAATATCCAAATCAAACTGGGATAAATAGTGCTTGAGTTGAATTTTGAAAACATTAGCTGGAGAATGAAAAATCTATTGGTCAGCTTTCTCACTGCTGTTACAAAATAATGGACACTGTCACTTAAAGAAGAAGAGGTTTAACTGGCTCATGGTTTCAGAGGGTTCTGTCCATGGTTACCCAGCTCCAGTGCAGAAACATCACAACAGTAGGGTGTAGGGGAGCAAAGCTGCTCACTTCATAGCATCCAGGTAGCAGAACACAAGGGAAGCACACCAGTGAGAGATATAACCCCCAGAGGCATGCCCCCTGCAACCTACTTCCAACTGGGCCACTCCTCTTAGCAGCATACTTAGCTATGACATCAATGGATCGCTGCACTGAGGAGTACAGTGCCCTCATGATCTAATCAACTCTCCTGGAGTCTCTTATTCCAGCAAGTTGTATTAGTGGTTTCTAGAGTCAATGGTTTGCAAGAGAGAAGGTTTAATACAGGACATTTACAAGTTATGGCATTCTTCCACAAGCCAAATGCTGGAGAATATAAAACATCTGTCTGCATGCTGGAAAGATCCAATCAAGGGCTGGGAGCCCACAGCACTGTCCCATGTAAGTCTGTGTCTGCACTAACAGGCTGAAGCAATCTATACTGGGGTCAGGGTATGACACTCAAGACAATGGTGATGACCAGAGCTCCCCCAAAGAAAACAGCAGCCATCCCCATCCCCAGTGGCAACAAGGACCTGAAGGGTCAAGTCTGTTTCAGGGAAACCAGTCACAACAGAGCTTCTCCTGGGAAATCAGCCACCGGCAGTCTTCCCCTCTCATTCCCCTTTATGCTGCTTCAGCAATAATCCTCAGGAGGGTCTTCTACATCCAGAACCACATTGACTCAGTTCAGCTGGGCATTCCTGCTCAAGGTGACCATAATCAATTCACCACACAAGTTGACAATTAAGATTAAGTGACATAGGTCTGCTTGTGTCAACTTGGCACCAAAGCTCATCTCCTTAAACCATACTTAATCACGAATAAAGTAACACGTTTGTTTCTGTCTGACATGAAGCAACTATCTTGCGTATAACTGAAAATCCACTAATTCACTGAACCAAATCTCAAATGTCTCCACGTTGCTTAAAAGCCGAAGTCCAAAGTCTTTTTTGAGACGTAAGACAAACTTTTAGCTGTGTACCACTGTAAAATTCAAAACACAATTTACATAGCTCCATGATACCTTGGCACAGGATAAACATTCCTGTTCTATCTAGGAGGAATAGGGAAACAGAACAGAATCAAATGAAAGCAAGACAAAAACCTAGCAGGGCAAACATTAAGCCCTGTAGCTCCAGGGCATTTTGGTAGAAGGTGAGTTACAAAGTGTTTGGGACTCCGCCAATATGCCTTTTCAATCGCAGACCAAACAGCCTCTCTTGGGCTGAGTAGCCCAGACCCTTCCCTGCTATCATTTGCCATGTTTCTGCTTTGCAGCTAATTTGCTGTGAACTGAGACCTCTGAAACTACAAGTCAAATTAAAGCTCACCTCCTTTAGGTTCTGTGTATTGGGCAGTTTGTCCCAGCAGTAAGAATACTGACTATAAAATGACACAAAAATATTCAGCAATGTTAGCAGGAAAATATAATCTGTAACTATTAAACTCGTATATGAAACGTGTCTATATACCCATATGCGTATTAAGTGAAATCAAGTAGCAGCTTCATATTACATTCTCAGCTCATGCCATTTTATGAGCATTAGCACAGTGCCATGTAATCCAGTGAAGGGCAAGGTACTGACACAACAGCCCCAGGGTCTTGCGGGGTCTGGTTGTCTCCAGTGGGAGTGCCGGGCAGCGAGGCTTGACTCCCGGTCTGATGCAGAGAAGGTTGAAGGAGAGTCAGATTGAGACCCAAGTGCCAAAGCGAAAGTAACTTTTAATAAAACGAAAGCAAGTACAAAGCTTTCTCTCAGTGAGAGAAGCAGGGGTGCCTGAAACTGAGCCACCATTGGACACAGTCTAGGTATACAGCTTTTATAGGTCTTGACTAGGGAGGGCCCGCCCTGAGTTCTCTCGACTCAGGGTGCCACTACTTGATTAATTAATTGGTTCGTTATTAGGGAACATGGTGAAGGGTCTCTGGGGACTTTCAGCTAGGGTCTGGGGTGAAGTTTTCTTTTTTTTAACTTCTGTAAAAGCAGTCTTGAAAGGTATAGTGTAGAGATGAAATGTGACCACAGGCTGCCATCCTCACTGACAGTGTCAACCACAGGAACTGCTGTAACCTGCTTTTGCTCTTAATAAAGTGCCCTATCTCTCTTCTCGGGGTGGGTGCTCCTGTTCTATCCCTGCCTAACATCTCCCCCCACCCCTACAGTTCCATATGCTTAAACATTAACACTTTTCATGATTACAAGACAATTATCCAAAAGTAACTCACTTTTCAGGTGTGCATGTATGCTCCAAAGTGAGAATACATGAGTTCTTCTCATAATTAATTTGTATTTGCAGGAATAAGAGTCAGTAAAGTAGCTAATTTTGTGTGCCATAGACACAAAAAGTCAAGGTATTATCTTTAGCTTCTCCCTAATTAGAAAGTAGCAAGACAAGCAATAAAGCCCTGCTTCATTTACTAGATAATGTACCTTCCATGCAGAGAATAATCTGAACCACGAACCACTCAGAAAGAAAACAGCATTTTAGTCTGGGATAGAGTACATCTTAAAAAATTTGATCCAAAATCTAATCTGTATAGTATTCACAGAATTTTGGAGCTGGATGGGACTTTAACAATCATTGAAGGTGTTTTTTTATGGATAGGTGTCCAACATATCTATTCGTAAAGATCACCTCCATTACTGATTCAAATTACAGTTATCAGGCATAACTTCTGGAGCTTACCTTGTCAGATTTGGATTGGTGGCATGAAATTTGTATTTTTAAAACAACCGAAGTGATTGCTTTTGAATTTTAGTGGTGATAAGATCATCTGAGGTTCTAGCTGTACAGGAAGCTGAGCCTCAGAATCTCAGAGGAGGGAGGAGCATGTCTGGCTGTATGTTTCACAAGTTTCCTAGGTGTTTCTTATCATTGGGGAGGTCTAGGAAACAGTAGTAAATTTAGTCAATGTTTTAAATAAGTCGAGAACGTTGGAAGGTTTAGAGTAACATAATAAAGTAGTCGAAGAAAATCAGCAATTTTGTGAGACAGGTATTTACATTCTCATTTAGGAGTGAGAAAGTCAATCTCAGAGATTTCAGTGACTTGCCTGGAAAATGAAACTAGAAAATAAGAGAACAAGGATTTGTACCCAGTTCTGCTCATTGCGTAGGACCTATTCTTTTATGATATAGCCTCCCATAATGGACTTAATAAGGATAATTAACAACATGTTACTACTTTGGTTGTATTACTGAATTATAATCATGACATTTGCATATTAAGCAATGAACTCCCTAAGCAGCGTTGTCTGTCTATGCCAGAACTACTCAGTTGAATTAAACGTGTCACCCATACAGCCTTATCTTCATGCCCTAGCGTTTTATGCCAGTAATATAATTTCCTATGAATGCATTATGGGGAAAATTTGTAGATATTTTATATCCACTGATAGGAGAGCTATCTCCTCTGAAGGCTGCAATTCATATTCCAGAGAGCTTTGATGGCTAAAGAAGAAAAGATATTTCCTTAATGTGCTGAACTCTGCCTTCACTTCCAAAATGGTTACTAGATTCATTCTCTAGAACTTCTGTTGGTTATGGCACTCTGGGTCTTAAAGCTAACATCTACTGAACACTGTGCTAAAAAATAAATATTTGTATCTCACACAATCCTCATAATGCCCCTGTATGCATGACCTATTTTCTCTATATTTTGATTCCAGACAAAGATGCACAGAAAGATCAAGAAATGTTCCTATTGTAGTTTGCTATTAAGTGGAAGATTCAGTTCTGAAACCCAGGCTGTTCTAAAATTGTATCTACTAAGTTAATAATTTTATATTACTAAACTTATTTTTATATAGACTTTTTTGGTTTTAAAGTATATTTTCATAAATTAAGCTAAAGGTGGGACCATTAATCCTGATAGGAACACTTCATTGGGTTAAGAAACAACTAACAGGTTAGTACAGTGCACTCTAGGGTGTGTCTCAGCAGGTCAGATTTGGGTTGGTGGACTAAAATTTGTATTTGCAAAACAACCGAAGCTATTGTTTTTAAATTTTAGTAGCAATTAAATCATGAGTTACTATATATAGACCCTTGCTGGTTCCTCTGTGGGACTGTTGCCCTGTTCTGCTCTCCTATAGCCATGAATAAGCAGCTTTGCTCTGCCAAACACTGCTGCCATGATGTTCTTGCCTTAGAGCCAGCTAGCTGTGGGCCGAATTGCCCCGAACCATGGGCTAAGTTAAACGTTTCCTTTTGTAAATTGTGAATTTGGGGGATTATGTCTAGCAATAGGAAAGCTGACTAATACAAATGAAATATATGTTAAAGTGTTATTTCCTTTTGTTTACTATGTCTATTTTTAAAAATTTTTTTTATTAACACATGTGTCTAGTAAAATATGTTTCATTCCTTGTGGGAAGTTTTTACATGTACATAACACATGTTAATTCCCCTTTTTTCCCCCCTTTCTTTCTTCCCTCCCTCTTCCATTGATCCCTTTAGGTTTTGTTTTTTTTTTGTGTGTGTGTGTGTGTGTGTACATGTTTGCAGTATACATGTTGCACTTTCACTTGGAATAGTCTTAATATATGAAGAATGTTCCATCTCTATATAAAACAGGGTAGGTTGTACTTATTTCCTTGCAAGCATACTGGTGTCTGATAGTCTCTGGTTTTGTGTCTTCTGATGATCATTAACCAAATTTTGTGGAGTTTTATATATTCAGAAAATGATGTTCATTTATAATTTGCATGAAGATGGCTTTATTTTTATAGGTTAGTCTTTTCTAGTAATCTCTTATTCTTTATATTACCTCTTAAATATCCTATATTTAAAATTGAAATATAAACTTGTATAACATAATTGATATTACTCTCCTTAAATTGGGTAGAAAACCACAAAAATGTGGATTTTCTTTCATATCACTCAGTTTTGTTATCCTCTATTATGTTGTATGACAATTTTCTTTGGCACAATAAAAGTATTCTATTGCCAATATTTGGAATCAGTCCAAAATAATTGATAGCTCTAATCTCCATTTCAAGTAATGTCTTCCAATGACAAAATACTATTATGAAGTGAATTTTTAGAAAACCATTTCTGCTCCTTCTGTTGAATTACTACTACTTAGAAAATCAATACTGACTTATGATTTTCTACCACAGTGACTGAGTTTCTGGTGCTTAAATGCAGAGATGTTTCCTACTTGGACTCACAAATAGAAAGAAATGCCTGTAGAAGGAATTTGCAGCAGAGGAGAAAATTAGAACATCTAAAAACTGCCTGTGGTACCTGTGGACACATGAGCACACAGTCTACTACTGGAAGTTAAAATGTTTTCTGTTTCTGATTTAGGAACCCTTTAAGAATTATTTTGTTATATCTGCTGTAACTACAAAATTCTGCATGTGCTTGTGTGATTGCTACTATTGTTACCAAAGAAATATTTCAAGCTCTTATTACACAAGATAATAGCATTTTTGATGTAGGAAAAAGAATTACAGATATTATTTTCCTTTTTCCCTTTGTATTGTCTTTGCCAAAGAAGTACATTTATGTGGAACTTAATCTCAAAATTATCCTCTTTGCTAGTGCAAATGTGTAAGTGTGGTTTGGAGAGAAGAATTCCTATTCCGAGGTTAGAACCTATACAAAACAATACCATGGAATGTTTGCAGTAGGAGATGTCAAATTCAATATCTTTACTTGAAAGAAAAAATTCTAAATTTTAGGTGAAACTAATTGTCCATTTCTACTCATGGTTAGACAGCTATGAAGGTTTAAACTGGGTTTCTGAAAAGGGCCAAATTTAATGACTGGTTTAAAAAAAGGATATTTCAGAGACATGAGAGTCCATGAGTAGGTGCCAGTAGGGATCACTATAGTAAAGGTTATAGGAAAAAGCAGAATTCAACTGTAAGCGAAATAATTTGTGTAATCATAGCAAACATAAAATCAATATAAATTGATATATTGAAGGCTACTGTCATTTGAGTGCCCCCATTTCTCGGTTTATCTGCCTTCATTTTTACGTGCTGAAAATGCAAGTTTCTTACTCAATGTCCAGTCCTTTTGCTCTCCTCACACCTTCTGCTTTGCTGTTTGCAGAGCTCTGTATCCTTGCTCCACTTAGCAGTGGGAAGCTCCTCGTTAGTATAGTGGTTAGTATCCCCGCCTGTCACTTAGCAGTGGGGATTTGGGGATTCTGTGTGTGGATTTCAGTGTTGAATCTTCTTAGCTTATCCTTGCCGATCAGCAAATGTAGTTCTTTTGGCGGGAGTTTTTCATCTAACAGTGAGTAGGAGACCTGTCACCACAATCTCATCCAAAAGGAGGGTTAATATTTACAATTGTGTGACAGATTTGCCTGTTGTCAAATGTGAGAGAGGGAAAGGGCATGTAATTTCAATCCCTTCCAGATGCTTCTTTACAACAATTAGAGGAAATAGACTGACTATTGAACCAGTGCTGAATATTGTAGAAAAGAAAGGCACAATGATTCTGGCTTTGATGAGCTTTTGGAGGAGCTTACTGTACCATGTTTTTGAGACCTCGCTAACTTTGGAATTCTAGGTATATGGGACCCTTAATGTGATCATTGTTAAAGCCAATTTAGGTGAGACTTTCTGAAAGTCAGGGAAGGTACATCCTCTAGGAACTTCTCTTCTTTCTGATTATTGCTTGTCTTAGTTATTTTCTCTTTGGTTTTCTATGAGACTATATTTCTATTTATTATTGGTGATAATAAGGGGTGAGCATTAACAGTCCTTTTTTTTATCACTTGCTTTCCTCTAAGGAAGGAATTTCCATTATCAAACTTTAGTTGTCACTTTCAGAGATATCACTCACACTGTCCTAGTTGAACAGCTTCCCCAGGTGCAATTTCTGCCTTTCAGTCCAATGCTTCGAAGATGAGTCCTTAGACACCATTTCTTGTTAAAGTGGTTTATTTTTATGAGGCAGAGAGCAGGAGCAGACCAATGGCATGAGACATATACAGTTAAATGAGTCCAATAAGGTGATTGGATCATGGGAGTGTTCAAATCATCAGTGAATTTGTTCACTAGTGAGTTCAGTAGTGATGTGGGCTGTTACATGGCCTGGTTGGAAGAGATGGGGTCATTGAGGTAGTGACCCGAAAGGGTGTCCAGTATTTCTCTATCTCCCTCCCTGGATACTCCATCTCCCTCTGCTTCCTTACCATCATGGCATGAGCACCTTTCTTTTGCACAGGCCCTTCCACCATGCTGTTTCTTTTTTTTTTTTTTTTTTTTTTTCATATTCCCGCCATGTTGTTTCTGTGTTTGAGCCTGCCAGTGATGAACTGAAACTTCTGAAAATGTGAGCCAGAAAAAACCTCTCTTCTTTTAAATTCAGAGCGTCAGATATTTTGTCACAGTAACCAGAAAGTGACTAAGACAACTATTCTTATGAGGGTAAACTCTATTCTAATGTTAAAGAAAATCGCCTTTGCTGAGATGACTATGACTTCAAGGGAAATCGGGTTTTTCTGTTCCATTGTTGTTGCAGACACCTGGTAATCCCCTGGACCAGGCCAGTTTGTATCAGCCTGTTAAATGATACATAATGTAGGTCTTTGGCCAAATTTGAGAGGGCCTTATGTATACTGTTAATCTTATAGCCATGATGTCTTTTATAGGACATATTATACTTCATACTTTGACCCAGAAAGAATCAATAATTGAGGGATTGTCTGAGTTTGAAAGTATAATGCTTGGTCAAGCAGGAGAAATTGATCTGTAGGAGGATAAGGAGGAGCAGCAACATGGAGAATACCGAGGGTAATTAGAAGAGACCTGACCGTTGATAATGATCTGGAGGTCATCCGTCCAGCTGGTGAGTGGATGAACGAGGGGCCACACTGAGGTTAAAGTCTGGAGAAACTCTTGAGCCTTGCTGAGGACCAGGCAGTTTGGGAACCTCCGCCTTCCAGCTCACGTTCTGTCCCAGTCGGCCACGGCCAAACACTGCTGTTTTAGTTTTGGACTTCTTTCATTACAATTCCAGTATGTTCTCCTTCATTGCTGAATTTTGTTTGTTTGTTTTTTTGTTTTTCGGGGTTTTTTTGGTTCCAGGGATCCAACTCAGGCCCTTACACTTGCTAGGCAAGTGCTCTAACCACTGAGTTAAATCCCCAACCCTCCCCTGTGTTCTCTTGGAGCTTCTGTTTGCATGACTCTTCAAAAACTTATTAGTTACATTTTCATGACTTGTTTGCCCTATATTTTAGTGTCCTTGTAACAAATGTGTATGGCGCTGTGTCAAGCCGTAAGCAATTCTGCCTTATCAAACCATAGAAAATCCAGAAAACTATATGATTCAGTTACTTACAGATGAATTAACTTTTACTACTCATTCTTTTAAAAAAAACTTTTAACTTTTTATCTTAAGATGGATTTAAATTACAAAAAAGTTGAAAAATGGTTCAAAGAGCTCCTTTATAAATTTCATGCAATTGTTGATATTTTCAAACCACGTAAACTGCAGCTGTGAGATTGCTCACACCTTCGTACTTCAGTAGGTACTTCCTCAAAGCAAGGATGTTTTCCTATATAATCCTCGTACAATCACAACCTCAGAAAAATAACATTGATCCATTTCCAATTTAATCCATGTCACCCACAAAATCTACTGAAATGTCACTGATGATTGTCAGTGGTGCCATTTGCAGGTTTTAGATCTCATTCAGGATTGTCTGTTCTGTTTAGCTGTCTCGTTCCTGGTTTCTTTCAGTGCAGAATAATGTTTACTTTCATAGCCTGACATTTTTGAAGAGTCCGATCAACTACGTGCTCCTTCTCAAGTTTCATTTTTCTGAAATTTTCTTATACATTTGTGCATTGGAGTTAATACTGCACTCATCTCTATATAATATTTTAATAGGCAGCACAAGGTTAATTTGCTCTATTAATGATTTATTTATGTAAAATGCTACCAGTTGATTCAGATGGTATCTCCCAGGCACTAGCATTTGCAATGTTAATTGTAACTAGGCATATATTAAGAAACTATGTTTATTAGAAACTATGTTTATTAATATATGCTTAGTAATATACTTATGAATATTAAGGAGTATATTTAGGAACATACTAAGACTCTGAAAATATCCAATTTTTCTCAAAGTTTTACTCATCAGTGTTAGCAGTCATTGGTGATTCTAGCAGGGGTCCTTTATTATAATGATGATTGTCAATTTTGATTTTATTTCTTTTTTTTCAGTTTTATTGAGGTATAAATGACGCTAGAATTTTGTGTATTAAAGGTCAATAACTTGCTCTGTTGATATAAGGATACTCTGAAATAATCACCTCAGCAAAGCAAACATATCCATTGCCTCATTACCTGGTCTTATTCATACTATTTAGTTATTACTGTAATAAGTTATCTCACTGAGAAGGGAGTTATTAGGACCTTGCTCTACTGTATCATCTCAAATAATAATATCAGAATTTTGTAAAGAGACCAAATGCTTTGTCAAACTGCTGTTTTAGCTCTCAGAAAAGAGAAATGTGTGCATATTTGTGATTACAGTGAAAGACATGCAGTGGATTGTGGTAGAAAAGTTTTGTTCATCTAAGAAATTTGTGTAAATAATCAGTTGAAATGTTAAGGCAATAGTAATTGTTCTAGGTAAACAAATATATCATGTATCTTTTTTCATACTTGTTGATTTTTTTAGGATTATCTTTTTATTTTAGATCATTGATAACACAGAAAATACGAAATGGAAACAAAATAATCAAACACCACAGTAATTAAATTTTGTGTTTTGTAGTTGACAGATACTGTGATTAGTGATTGGCCAATATTATGTCTTTTAGTCTTCACAAAACTTCTATAACTTAGACATATTTAATGTATTATTCCTACTATACTGACCAAGGATTAGCATGTTAAAACCTTTGTCTAAAGGTAAATGAAGACAATGTAATGGACAGTCATAATTTAATAGTACAACTATGTGATTGATTCCTCACAAACAGAAACCAAGAGCTAAGGTGTTCTGAGGGAAAGTATGAAAACAGAGTTTGTCAGTAAAATAATAAATATCCTTTATGCCACTAGTAGTCCATAGTTCTACACAATCTGTGTCTTGGTTACTTTTATTGTTGCTGAGACACAATGTCCAACAGGCACAAATTAAAGGAGAGATTTATTGTGGCTCACAGTATGTAGAGGTTTCAGTCCATACTCCACTAGCCCCAAGGCAGGGCAGCATGACAGATGGTCAGTGCAGAGGGAGAAGAACTCATGACATTGCAATCAGGAAGAGGGGGGAGAGGAGGAAGAAGGAGGAAGAGGGAGAGGAGGGAGACGGAGGGGGAGGCAGGGAGAGAGAGACAGAGGAAGAAGGAAGAGAGAGGGAGAGGTCAAGGGAGGAGGGAGAGAGACCCTTCCAGGCCACATCCCCACTGCCCTACTTTCTCCAAGTAGGTTCACCTTCCACATCACTTTTAGCCATGTCGCATCAGCAGACTAATCCACTGCTAGGTATCATATCCCCATGATCAATCAGCTCCCAAAAGCCCCATCTTTGAGTACCTGAGGCTTTAGCGGAACATCTAAACTATCACAATGTGTTTGGCTGAGGTAGAGAGGAGGTTATGAAATCTAAAAGTCCATCAGGCAAACAGAGGATGGCCCATAAGACTTTGGGAAGAGGAAATGCACATGTTTGGGTGACACAGGGAAGACTTTTCTCCACCTTAGCAAGGCCAGTTGAATGTCTTTTGGGGAACCGGCACGGGGGATAGAATAAACTTCTGACACTAATGAAATTTTGTCTGAGTTTGGAAGGAGATGAAAATAAATCCATGCAGTGGTGTGTTGGAAAAATTTAAATATTGTAGGGGAAAACGAGCAGGCCCAAAACACTTACCAGGAAACTCTTGAAGGAATGAGCGTTTGTGTTTGGGTGGAGTTTACAGGTTACATAGCTTGTGCCTCGCCGTGCATCCTGTGCTCTGTCAGCGTTTATAATTTGTATTCTTTCAGGCTCATTATATTCCTTAATATAATTTTATATAATTTCCCCATAAATTAGATATTTAAAAGAATAGCGTTCATAAATGGTGTAGTGAAAATATACCACCTATTTTTAACACGTAAAACTAACTACCTGGACATACCCGGACATACCAGAATACATATAAATTAATATATTCTGTTGAGTGTTACATAATTATTCGTAAAAAGTACTCAATTTTTCCATCTCCCAGTGTTCCACATCTGCACTTGAAATACATAAATTTTCAGTTCATTTTAAAGAGTCTGTCTCCTTCCAATATGTTTGGCACATGCTGGCTGCCTGCATTATTTATGCTTCCAGGAAAGCTTATGCTTCTGTGCTTAAATGTTGTATTAACCATGTTTCTTGCTTCTGCACATTCTGTGTTTCTGTATCTGTCTTATGTGCACATATCGGACAGCCCTTGTTTTGGTCAAACTGAGAACATGTGGGTCAACTTGTCTTGACCTCTGTCCACCTGTTTTTCCCTCTCCCCTCAGGTAGAGTTTTCTTTTCAAATACGAAATAATAAGTCCAGATCCAACACACTAACCACTTCCTTTCTAGAATTCTCAACTAAAGCACTCTTCACTCACTTGCCCTTATTACCCCAGGGTCAGGTACCAAACAACTAGGGACAGCCACAACAATTATTCAAACTAGCCAGTCCTAACTTGCTAATCCTGCCTCATTATTTCCTGCACGAACCTCAACACAGGCTCTCATCTATAGTTTTTCACTACCCCTCTCCTCCTGGCCCACCTGGGTGTTCCTCACACATCGTCTGCATCCCTCTATGTGCTCCACAGTCCACCTTTCCTGGGAACAGTGAGTAATTATTTCAGAAGCCGTGTTTCCCATCTGTTGTCCTTAGTATATCTAAAACAGGCATGAAATGGGATTTTCCTTTAGACCTTTAGCTGTTTTTTAATCTCTGCATTCTCTATTTCACTCCCATCTTTTCTAATCCATTGCAAAGTAGGACATGTAAAACTCCATTTTTTTTCAAAAACTTGTACTTTTTATTCAAAATTTTATTCATGTAATTGTAGACTGGTATGTACTTATAAGGAATAATACAGACAGAGCCAATGTATCTGTGATTTATTCCAACAGTATTAATTGGAAAACTAGAGTATAAGATCACAAACAGCATATTGGCATTTGTGTAAGCCCCTGATCTTATTTTCTTTTTGTGAAAATATATCCCTGATCATTGTCCTAGGTGAAAGCAGACACCCCAATGTGAAAAATATAACACTTCTTATGCAAGCAACTATCCATTTCATATCTCTTCTCAGAACTATATTTTTGTTAGTAAATCAGAAATGTTTGTGTTTAAATTTTTTGTGTTTAGTACCTTGGCCAGTATGTATTTCTGCAACTATAACAATTTACAATGTCCCTGTCACATTACTGTATTGTGTTTGCAAGATAAAGAACCTATAAGAACCATAATATTGGAATGTGTGCTTTACCCTCTGGATTGTGTATATATCTGATAGAATCTAAACTTGTTGCACCTATAATAGTTCATTATTCCCGCGTTGCCTGCATTTCCAGAAGGATAGAAAGAACAAAATGGCTTTACCATTCTTACCAAATTATACACAGACTTTAACATTAAAACTATTTTCTCCTTCCCTAAGGACTTTGTTTTCAGTATTGTACCTTTATGTTTTCTTTTGGTCAACTCACTTGCGCAAAAGTTAGTACATTTGGTCTCATAGATTTAAGAAAATGGAAAGCTCTATGTTAGTAAAATTTTCCCCTTTTTGGCATGATGTAAGATACAACAGTATAAATGAAAATGCAAGTGTAAAAGCTGGAAATGCCTCACAGCATTGCCTTGTGAAAATTATTCATTGAAATCGAGTTTTTCTTTGCTTTATATTAAACTAACATAGGATAGCACACGCTAATAGTACTTCTCGAATCTGTTTTGATTGCCTTTTTGTGCAATAACTAAGTAGCTATTTATATGACTTTTTCTTTGTAGAATTTAGAATATTCATTTTTAAATATTCTGAAAGTAGAAATTTAATATATATAATTTTGGTGAGCTAAAGGTAAATGTATATATTATGGACATTCTGATGTACTTGTAAGTCTACTCAAAAGCTGGATTAAAAGTTTCTTCTTTAATACTACTTTTAAATATAATTGGTTATAAGCATTGGTGCAAAGGAAATAGTACCTTTGGGAGAAACAAATGAAAGCTGGTAGCTAATATTATGTATCCTTCAAAATAAATAAACATCCTGAGCAATAATCTATTACTAAAAAGATATAAAACCAGGAGCCAGGTGTCAAGTGATTACTTCCTCTGAGTCCAATCTATGATCTCACTGTAGTTACCAAGTTTTGTTACTTGATAGTTTTGCCCTGTTTTGGTATTGATAGAAAAGACTCTGTAGAACTTATACGTCAGAACTAAGGCTTGCTTTTAATATGCCTTATGGAAATTATTTCTCACCTAACAATGCCTCCCCACAAATATGTCTAGTCTATGTTTCATTTAGCACCTCAGAGTAATTTAATTGAGATATTTTCATAGATACATTAAGTTTGTGCATTAAGTTTATATTCCATCTATGCTACAACTTTATACAGTTCAAAACTGATTCATGTACTATACCTACTAGAATGAAATTATTTTTCAATTAAATGCTTAGAGTGATAAATATGTCATATTTGTTTTCATTTACATTAAAAAGATAAGCATACTAACTACTCAGAAGTTTTCTAACTACTCAAAAATTTTCTAATTGCCACAGTGGACTTCTATATGCTGGGCATATCTTTTGAAATTAATGGACTTCTACATATTAGCTGATTTTTTTCATGGCTAGGATATTTTGCACAGCACAGAAAACACCATTAAGCCCCTTAGTGTTTTAAATGGAGTCACCTTAATGGGTACCTTTGAAAATATTAAAACAATTTCCCTGCTTTTAAAAAAGCTTGGGGGGGGGCAATTGTGCTGAGTAGTTCTAGTCATTTTAAAAGTCATTGAACATGGATCATTTTGGCAGATAGAACAACTTGAACTGATACAAAATGAATCCTTGTTATTTGAAGACAAGATGTTTGGTAGGTATGAAAGAAATCCTTTGTCCTAGATAAAAAGAAAGCTACATCTACCACTGAATGTATGCCTTCCATTTAGTTCATTTCAAAAAGGGATAAATGGATTTAAATAGCCCAAAGTATTGACTACTTTTGGAGAAGACCGCAGAGATCATGCTGATCTAATTAGCAAAATTGCATGCTTTTTATATGCCATTTCCCTTTTTATTAGCCAATTGGAAATAATATATTATCGAAGGGAAACCCACTTTTCTTTTTTATGTAGTACTCTTGCCCTGTGTTCATTGGTTCTGCTGCCACAGCTCTGTAATAAGCTTTTTGAATATGAAGGAGTCCCTTAATTC
>PVJO010020538.1:0-31612 GCA_004026905.1 Hystrix cristata
CTGGGTGGCATTCACACCAACAATGGAATTATGCATGAAGTAGCAACAGGTTGCTGAAATATGCTCAGTCATTATTTGTCTGGGGATGAAAACAGTTTCTCGCCATCTAGAAATGTGTGTTGCCATGAACCCCAGCCAAGAAATTCAGAGGATTTTAAGCATCGATTTTTGACAGTACTCTGCAGTGGGTATGGCAGGGACGGGACAGCCTTTCACCCCGGTAATGGGAAATACAATTTCTGTGCCAATGGCACAGCTGGAAAACCTTCTGTGAAGTAATCCGGAGCCCCGAGAGCCTTTTGCTTGGTAGAAGGTTGTCATGCTGACGCTTGGTGACTTCAGCGCATAGGACAGGTCCGTGGCGCAGCACGGGAGGGAGGGATGGAGAGGGAGGAGCACTGGTTCGCGCCCACCGGCTTTGCGCAGAGAGACCACTGGAGGCATCCTCATAGCTAGAGGGCTCATGGGCCCCAGTAGGCATCGCTGACCCTTCAGGCCTGCGGGGGAAGGCGACTCTGGCTGCCCATAGGCTTGCCGCTCAGCAGCGCTGGCTGGTGGCAGTTGTTGTGGTGTGAATCACATGGGTCGAGTCCCACAAACACCCAAAGCTGCCTCATGCTGCTGTGCAATTACTGCCGGCGGCGGGCTCCAGGGCAGCAGGCACCTGGAGGGCAGGGCAGGGTCAGGCAGGGACCTGGGACCGGCAGGCCCAAGGCCGCTGTGTGTGGACATCCGAGCAGCGTGGGTTTTACTCTTAGCTCACTTATTTTCTCCTGTCTCGGGTGGGCAGATCTTGTAACAGCAAAGACCTGGGCCCCAAGGCTGTCTCTGCACTCTGAGATCTGTTAGCAGCACCTGCCACCTGCCACGTGGGCTGACATCGCCCTGCAGCTGTGAGCTACCAACTGTGGGGCTGGGGCAGCTAGGGCAGGCGTGAGAGGAAGCTGAGGTCAGAGTCACAGGCACGGAGATGCCACACACTTGCACCCTGTTTCTTGCCCCGGCCTTGGAGGGATGAGGGACATGCCCTGCTGATGCCCCCAGTGAGGCCGGCGAGCCATGTTTCAGACTTGACCTCCAGGCTTGCGTGTGTGCAGATTGGCTGGGGCCACCACAGGAGCATGGGAGCAGGGCTGTGGGCCTGGAGGGCGCAGACAGACGGGGCTTCTTGCATAGCTGCAGGGGCAGTAGGGTTGCCCAGGGTCCATCCCTGGCAGTAGGCAGCCAGTGGGTGGAGGGTGCAGGATCACGGAGGACCAGTCTGTGCCATCCTTGGGCCCACACTGTGCTCCAGGAAAGGGGCTGGCGTGCGCCATGTTTTAAAGGCTGAGCTGAGCTGAGCCTCCAAGCACTGTTGTGGGCAGGAAAAAGGGACGCTGGCCAGGCCCCCCAGCTCTCAGCCTGAGCATCAGCGCAGACCCTGAAGCCAGAGTGCAGATGGGGCCAGCACAGTGACAGAGGAGAACTCAGCCTCCTCTTTATCCCCTTTGTGATGGTTACTGCAGATGGCCTGAAGCTCCTGGAATCAGGCTTTCCAGTCTGTCCAGTTGTGAGTCCTTCTGGCCTGGCCCAGGTAAGACTCTGCAGTGCGTCACTGGGCCGTAGGAGCAGGGGCCCTTTGTGTCACTCCTCCCTGTGCCAGACACTGGGGCCCCACGTGGCTGAGGAGGGCATGAAACTTGGAGGGAGGCAGGGACCAGCCAAGCTCATGTGGCTGCTGGGAGAGGGGTGACTCCCACTCAAGGCTGTCGCTCTCCCACCTTGGAACTACAGTGGCGAAGGATGAATGACTACACCCCCAGGGACGAGTGTGGAGGCAGGACTGGGGTAGGGCAGGCAGAGGCACGGTGCCAGGCAGACAAACGGGACAAAGCAGGGTTGTTCCTCCTGGCTCCCTGAGCTTGGAGGCGATAGATAGGGAATATTTATCCTGATGAAGAGATGTTTCGCCATGAGACTGAGGAGGCTAAGAAGGGCCAAGACCTCATTTTGCAATCTGGAGGCCCAGGGGATGCCAAGGCCAGTTACAGAAGGAGCAGTAAGGCCTGGGAAGCAGGGCACCCAAGCGCCAGCCTCAGAAAGGCATCGGAAGACCAATGTCCCACCCAGCGGGAGGTGGGACGGTGACAGCAGATCCCTCCTTTCTTGGCCTTTCTGTGGTGCTTGAACCTCCTCAGTCCCCTGGCTCAATGCCACGTTCACCTGGAAACACCCTCAGGACTTCCCCCCAAATCATTCTTGATCCAGCCCCCGTGCCAGTCTGGTTGGCATCAAGTTCCCATCGCACCAGCACAGGAACGCGTTCCCAGCAGAGTTTCGGCACATTGACTGCCCTGTAACAGATGTCCACAAATGCAGGTGCTCTCCAGGCTGGCTTCCAAGGGCAGCCCACATGCGTGGATGAGAGTATGTGTGTGTGTGTGTGTGTGTGTGTGTGTGTGTGTGTGTTTGTGTGTGTGTATGTGTATCTGTTTGTACTCACACATGCACGTGCATGGGAACTGGCCCGGTGCATTGTTCAAGTGAGGGTCTGTGGCTGTGGCTGGCCCAGGAGCTTCCCGTCCCTTCCCCCATGTGATCCTGTCCCCAGGCTGTGTGGGCTGAGCGGTGACTTTCCACACTGCCACTGAGGTGGGTCACAGGCCAGCTGCCTCCCCTGCCCCACACTGCAGGATCAGGATCCTGATCCTCCCCGTGAGCCCCCATGTGTAGCAAAGTGCATTTGCCTGTTTACACTCCTCACTCCTGCCATGGTCTGGGGACCACTGTGTGACACGCTTGTCTGCGAATACACACAATGAACAAACGGATGAATCCTCAAGAGACAAAACCCTACCAGGCTTTCCTCCTTCCCCTTCCCCTGGGTGGCCTCAGACCTGGCCTCAGTCTCCCTTCTGGAAGATGAGGGGTTTGGGCTGAAAAGTCCTGCACCCCTTCCTTCTAGCAGTGCTGTTCTGGGGTTCCCCAAAATGCAAGGTGAAAGCAAACACTAAGATACTCCAGACGGCATTTGCATCCTACTCTGGGCAGGTGGTTCCACTTCTCCATGTCTCAGCTTCCTCTTCTGTCAAATCCAGCTAGGGCCAGGTGGCCACAGAGGGAGCCTCGCTGCCATCACAGTCCCTGCAGCTGCTGGCAGGAGCTGCCCAGGGCCTGGACAGCCCCCTGCCAGACGGGTCCACCTACCCGTTGGACACACACTCAGATACTGTTCTCGGCACCCCGCAGCCATCCAGCCCCATGCTTACTGGGAGCTCTTCACTACCTAGCATCTCTTTAATATTTAAGCCGGCATGATACAGCGCTCGGCTTCTACTAGCCTGGTCTGGGGCCCAGACCATGGCAGCAGGCTTTCAAAGCTTAATTTTAATATTTTGTTGGAAGAAAACTGATGCAAGGAGAAATCTGGGGCTTTTAAGGCATTAAAATGCCGAGCGATCTTGAGTAGGCACAGCCTGCGTTCCGCTGGAGGAAGGAGCAGGTCTGCAGGCTGAGCCTCCTGCCTCTGTGGCACCGTGTGGCCCCGGACACAGTTGAAGCCTGGAGCTTCCACCCAAGCTGGGTCTGCGATTTAGGGCTCGGACCAGTCAGGGCTGCCTCAGGCCTAACTGACCCCGAAACTGGAGGAAGAGAGTGAGCTGAGCTAGGGCGACAGTCGCACTGCAGATGGTGGGCCGCCACACGCAGGCCCTGAAGGTCCAGGGTCCCCAGCGGTTGCTCACAATGCTGGGTGAATGTGGGCAGGCCTGAGGGCGACTCTGCAGGCCCAGGAGCTGCCTTTTGGAGCGGAAAGTGGGGCTTGCTGCACAAGGAGCCTGGCGCTGAATGGGGCTCCACCCCACTCCATCCCCCGGGAGATAAGATCCGTGTGGGCCCAGTGAACCAGCAGAAATCTTGGCCCTGCTCTTCAAGAGGGGCGTGTCTTGGCACGCAGCTTCCTGAAGAGGAGAGTCTTATTCTGCTTCTTGTTTCCAGCCGTGGCACCCTGGCACCCTGGCACCCTGGCACCCTGGCAGGCTGCTTAGACCCAGGCTCTGTGTGTTTCCTAGGTAAGATGGGGGCAAGGATAACAGTCTGGTTGTGACAGTATCACAATCCAACTAGATAATTCATATCAAAAGCATGGTGCCTGGGGCAAAGAAACCTCTCCTTAGTTAGGAGGAGGCAACAGAGGGCGGAAACACTGCTCCCTCCACCCGCTGTGTGGCTGGGAAACGCCGCCCTGACGGCGCTTCTCACACCACGCGCTTCCACACCCCCCTTGCACCCGAGGAAAGAAAGCTCCGGGGTGACCGCGCCCCGCGGCCCCTTCCGCCCCTGCCAGGGCACATGGGAATGTGGGATTATTCAAGAAGGCCCTGGGTCTCGGGGTCCACCCCTGCTCAGCAATTCATTTTTCCAGACATCGGGAAGTTATTGCCACCAACACGTCTACCAGGATAACAGCAAACATAGCTTGTAGGGCAAAAGGTCCCTGAAAGGACCTGAGTGTCCAGTGGAAGTGCAAATCACTTACCTGCTCGTCTGGACAGAATCCTTCCCTGATCACCGGAAGCCTTCTGGAGCCCCGTGCAGCCGGCCAGAGCCTGAGCCTCGAGGCCCAGCAGAGCAGGTTCTGAAAACCTGTCCCAAGCCCAAGAGTGGGAGCGGCAGTGGAGAGAACAACGCAGAGAAGCGAGTGGCCATCGTCCTTCCCTCCAGGCGCGACCCCTCGGCTGGAGCCCACGTTGGAGAGGCTTCTCCCTTAGCCTGTTGTTAATAAGACGGCTGGGTTCGCCTGTAAGCGAATTGTACAGCTAACTAATGTGTCTGTAGCTTGGAATTATTTATTGCCTGTGATTGCTCTGCCTGAATTTTCAATACATAATTCATATTTTGGAGGTTTTTTCCCCCCAAGCTCAGAGCTAGGAAAAAAATAAGAAGCACACCTAAGGTCAAGGGTGTGAGTGAATATTCTCCGCAGAGGGTGGATGGAGCAGGGCTGCCGGCTCTGGTCAGGGCGCATCTACTGCCCAGACATGGGGAGCCTTCGGGAGCTCAGAGCCAGGCCGGGTTTCTGGGAAGGGGACCCCGAAGGTGAGCTTGCTCCTCCTCATCCTCTGGATCCCCGAAGCCAGTGGGCCGCGCTGTCTGCACAAGCAGATAAGAAGGCTGCCAAGAGGAACGGGCCTCAGCCGAGAGGACAAGGACGAGTTCTACCGCAGGAGGGACTGTGGTTAGATTCAGGAGGCACTAACTGCTGTGAGCCCCGCTGGCCCTCGGAGATAAGGCTGGCACCGGCTGACTCCAGGCGCTCGGAGCCGTCCCTTGCTGTGGAGCTGCTGTGTCTCAGGCTGGCCCGGCAGTGGAGGGTCAGCCATATGAGTTCCAGGGGATCTCATAATCCCACCATCATAAAGAGATCACCGTGGGCAAAAACAGCCCGAAGAGCAAATATAACAAGAAAGAAGACTTTGAACAAAATCACTACCAAGAGATTGAGTGAAATCAGTTTGGAAGGTTTTGTGGGAGTGGGCAGCGTGCGCTCACCCTGGATGATAAAAGCTGCCGGTCCCCAGCAGGCTACCTTGGGTCTGGACTGTAAATATCTCCTTCCATCGTGTGCATTCATTCTTGTAAAACCTCAGCCTCAGAAGGACAGCGGATGCCACAGTAGCTCAGGGAGGACGTGAGCCATAATATTAGGGATGAAAAGGATGCGATTCAGGCTGTGAGGACCTGATGGGCTGGGAGGGAGTGTGCAGAATGCTAAAGTCTGCGGAAGCTGGATGAGTAATGGGAGCAGCCGCATCACATTCCATCAAGACATCTTAATCGGAGCTCATTTTTCTTCTCGGTCCGGATGAGCCAGGGTGTGGGCAGGAGGAAAAGGAGCAGCCCTTTCCAGCCAGGGTGTGCACGTGTGTGCCTTTAGAGCACAGTATGTGTGCACACAGGCAGTGTGGGGGTGTCATGTGTGCATATACAGGTTATGTGTGTGCTACACTGTGTACGTGAGCATGTGTGGTATGTGCATGCATGTGGGCATGAGCACATTTGTATGGTATGTGTTGTGCACATGAGTGTGAGCATATGTGCACCATATTGGGTATGTACACATTGTGTTGTGTTGTGTGTGTGTGTGTGCACATATTGTAGGCAAGTGTGTAGTTGTATGTGTGCATGGATGCACCATGCATGTGCATGTGTTTGTGTGTGTACGTGTTCATGGGTGGCTGTGTCTGTAGGAGCCCATTTGTGGGTCTGATGTGGTGCATATGTGGACGGTGTGTGTGCATGTGTGCACCCCTGTGCAACTCTGGGAGGCACGGTCGTGGTGGGCTAATGGCAGACAGCTGTGTATCTGAAGGATGCTGTTCTTGGGTGCCGATCTACGGGAGCACCGTGTACTAGGCTCCTGACTCATCAGCCTGGTGGACTTGTGCCTTCCTCACAGGCGGGCGCTGCTTTCACACAGGAGATGACAGGCAGCATGGATGACGCGCCCAGAAAGGGGGAATTTACTTGCACAGTCCCACGGTTCCCAGCAGCCAGCAGAGCTGTGCAGATCCCTCTCCCAGGCCTACAGATGTGTGCCACCCTCTAGGGAGTGTCATTCCTGGGGATCAGAGGACCATCCCTTCTCTAGCCCGGCCCAGGGCTTCCCAGCCCTGGTGTTGCTGACATTCTGGGTTGGATGAGTCACTGTGGCAGGTCTGTCCTGGGCACTGTAAGATGCTTCCTGGTACCCCTGGCCTCCACCCACTAGATGCCAGGAGTTTGTTACAACTGTTACAACCAACCCTGCTTCAGACATGGCAAGGGTGCTGGGCACAGAAAGGCCCTGGCTGGAGCCCCTGGGTGGACATTCGGCCCGTTCAGCCCAGGCGCCAGGCACAATGAAGGACAGGAGCCTGGTCTGAGCCCCTGGGACCAAGACCATGGTGGGGAGCCACTTTTGAGGTGAGGAGTCCTTAAAAGCTGGCGAGGCTGGGCCTGGCCTGGGGGAGTTTTACATCTACTGGGGTCAGTACTTTCTCCCTTACACTCTGAGAGCCGGTTCTGTTCAAGTCCTGCTGTCCTTGGGGACCAGATCTCTGCTCCTGCCTCTGTGTCCCTTTGTCCTCATTCTGCATCTCTCTGTGCTTCTGTTGCTCTCTGCCTGGGCTGTCTGTGTTTCAGGAAGTCTGTGGACACCACCAGCAGGTGTTCGGGTTTGGGCACTGATCTGCTCTTGTGGGTCCTTGAGTCCCCTTGACAGACACACCCCACCTATTTCCTGGGGTCTCTGGGGACTCCTCTGGTCTCTCCATCTCCTGACCTGCCCACCTTCGTGCTGTCTGCCACCATCCCCTGAAGCCCCTGTGTCTTGGCGGCATAGCTGACTGCCCCTTGGATTATCCCCGCCACGCCCTCCTGTCCCCGTGCCATCAGATCCCCGTGGGCAGCCAGTGACCCACTGGACACTGGCTCCCGCTGGACCGTGACTCCCTGTAAGAAAGTCACAGGGGCTAACAGAAGACGGCCACATGGGGAGTGGACACACAGCGAGCTCAGATCACCTTGAGGGGATGGTCTTAGCGAACTTGTCCTGCCCAAGTATACCAGGGAGAGCACCTCACTGTGGAAGATTTGGAACGGGATGTCCAGACGCCTCAAGGGGGAGGTGACCAGGCCTTGCATGTCCCTGAGGCTCTGCAGTCAAGGGGCCTGGGCCTGCTTCTGCAGGCTTCCTGTGGGCACTGCAAGGAAGCTTCCTGAGCCTCGTGGCTCTGTGGAGCTGGTGCCCACCGAAGCCTCATTCTTGGAGAGTGCTGGGCCCACGGTGTTCACCTCAAAGCCCCAGACTTCTGTAAGAGGCCGGGCTGTGCAGGGGCCGGATCTGCACAATCCACTCTCGAGCTGAGCTCAGCTCTCCAGGAGCTGAGCAAAGATGTCAGTAGTTCATTCAATGATTAAAAACAAACATCGCTTTATTTGAAAAGATTCCGAGTTTCCTGTTGCCGAGCTGGGACTTGGGCGGCCCTGCTGTCAGATGGGTTGTGCTGGTTCTCGCCGACAGGCACCAGCTTCCAGCGAGATCTTTGTTTCTGGCAGGTGGAGGAGGAGACAGACCAAGGACTTGAGAGTGAGCTGCTCCTTCTGTGTTTGTTGCCAGGATCCAAAGGCGGGTGAGGCCCGCAGATCTGAAACCAGGGGGCTGCTCTTGCACCCCAAATCCCCCGCAGACGCAGCTCCAAGGTATCTTCCCCAGAACGAACTGACTCTCACAATGTCACCAGGGGACACAGGCCACTGGCTCGTAACTCAGGGGACTCAGCCTTATCTGGCCACACAGCCCCAACCCTGCTAAGAAATCCCAGTGGGTCAACAGGAGGAGCGTGTTGGGAGGTCACGTATAGGGAGAGCCAGCAGCCCATAGCGCCTCACAGCGCCAGCTGCCACCACCCAACGTCAAATCCATTTTCCCCGAGTTAGACCCGATCTGTGATCGTACTGTGCTGATGCCACCTGTCTAATTAACCATCACTGGTGTGCCGGGGGACCCAGGGGTCAAGCCAGCGAAGCTGGGGCCGTGGGAGGGAGGGAGCCTGGGACACGGGCCCTTGCCCTGCAGGAGGGTGTCTGAAACTCGTGTGGGTCCCGGGCACCACTCTGAGGGGAGGCCTTGGGGTGCAGCGAGGCTCAGGGGAGAGCCGTCTTTCTGCGCAGCTCTGGCATGCAGCTGACCTCCCTGGCTCATAAAATGCCATTTCACAGTGCTGGGAAAACCATGGGGGACAAAGGACAGAATTGTGCCTTCAGAACTGAAGCTGCAAGGAAAATGTCAGTCCCTCCATCTCCAGTGGCAAAACCCAGCAGGGTGTGGGGCAGGGGATGCTGCACTGAGCCAGGGGGCCCGGGGTCAGGTCACCCTCCTGTGAGACCAAGGGCACGCAGATGACTTGAGGGACCTCGCTCACTGTGTCTCTGAAGCAGGCTCCTAGGTCCTTTGGAGAGCATGGGACTGGGGCAGGGAAGTGACAGGTGGCTGAGAGGAGAGGAGGAGGCAGCGTCTCCCCAAGGCATCGCGGCTTCGTGTGACCCTCCAGGCGCCAAAGTCACTAGACTATCCACCACCCAGCACCGGCCAACGTGGCCCTCGCCCTTCAGCCTGCTCTTGGGAAGCAGGTCACGGGCTGATCATTCGTGAGCAGCTCGGGGGATGAGCTCACCATCCGGTTGTACCTGCAATGAACACTTACAAAGTCCCAACTGCATACACGGTCCAGGGCCAAGGCTGAGTGGAAATCGGACGGGCCAGGAGAAGGAAGCTGTGCTCCTCTGCAGATAGGAAGCCAAGCCCAAGGTCAAGCATTAGAATTCAAGGTGATCAGTGCACCCCGGAAGTGTGGAAAGCAAACTCTGGCCAGGAGGGTCTTGCAGCAGGAGCCACTGGGCTCTGGGTAGGATGGGGGAGGACCTGAGCAACTCTGTGCAGTGCTGGGACTTGAGGGCTGTGGACCCTGGACCTCTGCCCCAGCTGGACAGGCCAGAAATCCTGGCTCCAGCCCGTGGGAGACCTTCATCTTGCACTGAATGCTGAGGCCTGCCCACGGAGCACCCCAGCTTTCCAGCTGTCCCTTGTGTGGCTGCTGGGCTTGGAAGCACATCTCTGTGTGTACACATTTGTGCATGTGTCCTCCTGTGCACACACATGTGCCTTTTGTGTGTGCATGCTTGTGTATACCTACACATGCATGCTCAAGCATGTGCATAGATGTGCCTGTGTGTGCAAACATGTGTGTGCCCATGCACGTGTGGAGGAGAAGCCAGGTCCTTGGGGAAGCAGCTGCAGTTCACACTCACACACTCACACTCTGCTGTGTATACCCAAGGTAGCTGCCAGCACCTGCTGGACTCGCAGGGCAGGGTTAGGTGACAAGGACAAACCACCTGATGTCTGCCTAGTGTTCTCCAGCGGCTGTCTCTCTCTAGCTGCCAGGGAGGCAAACTGGAGCCCACTGAAGACCCCCAGCCTCCATCATACCCAGTCATCGGATTGAGGGATGAGATGGGGTGGTTTAATAACGGAGCATGTTTGTGTGTGTCTGAAAGCCGGTTGGGGCTCCTCAGCTCAGGGCAGACAGTTCCTTGTAATAAGGCTCTCTGTGTATCCTTGAATCTTATTGGCTGTTCTCTGGAGCACCCTAATGAAGAACCCATGACACCTGTTCTCTGCACCTGTGACCAGTGGCAGGTGGAGGGATTCAGCACCTGCTCCTTGCTGGCTCCTGGCTCACTCTCCATCCACATATCACGCACGCCCTGAGCCAGGGCTGTTGGCCAGCAGAGAGTGACCAGACAAGGCTTACGTAGGAGGGGCTCTGGTGAGCTGCACAATGCCAGGATTGGGCAGACCACATGATGGCAGCTACAGCTTCCCTGGCTGCACCAGCCTTGGGCCAGCTGTGCCCGAAGCTGCCTTTACACAGCCCAGCAACTCTGCAGCCAGGCACGCAGCAGGTCCGCTGGGAGACTGTGTAGTAAATGACCATAAAGCTGGCAGCAGAAAGCCACAGAAATAGCTGGCTTCCCATTCTGGAGCCAGGTGTCTGCCATCCAGGTGTCTTAGATCACTTCCTCTGGAGGCTCGAGAGAGGATCCTTCCTGCTTCTGCCAGCCCCAGGCAGCCCAGGCCCTCCTTGGCTGGCGGCCAAGTCCTCTGATCTCTAAGGGCAGCATTTTAAAGACATTCCACTGTCTCTACAGCCCTATCCCTCTGTGGTCAGCTTGACCTCTCCCTCTCAGAGGGCTCCAGGACAGCAGGCCGCCCACCCAGCCAGGCCTCCGGGTCCTTCCTGTCTCTGTGGGGGAAGGCTATCTGTGACCACTGGCTACCTAGGCACTTGGTTTCTTCTCTTTCCGGGACGTGGTGATCTGCTGATTCACCACCTGGGTGCCTGCTCACTCCAGGAAGCCCCATCTCCCCGGCTGCCCCAGGGAGCACCCGACCCCTCCATGGGCAGCAGGCCAGGTCTCCAGGAGAAGGGCCCCTCGGCTGTCCTGCTGCTTGGGAGGCCCAAGTGTGCTGGGAGGCAGGCTTCGAGTACAGTGTCCCCAGGGTCCCTCTGCGGTTCTGGCCTCTCTCAGCCCGCCTCGTCCTCCTGGTGGGCACGTTCTGGCTGAGTGGGTGAGGGGTCCCTCAGCTGGGCTCTTGCCCACAGCAGGTCTGTGCAAGCAGCTCCCGGGAAAATCAAATCATCGAAGGGGTGATTTCACTCAGGAGCATCAGCTCCTGGTGATGTACAGCTTCATTTATACCTGATTGAACCGAGATCTCCCAGGTGGCTGCTTCTGCCCAGAGGCTGCTGTGGGGCTTTTTGGACATGTACTGCCTGCTCCTCCAAGTGCTTATGACCTTGCCAGGCACAGCCATGGTGAAGAGGGGTGCGGGGTGCACCCCAGGCCCTTGTTTTGAGGGTTGTGGAGTGGCAAAGACAGAGATACGCAGGCACACACATAGCTGGGGTCAGCCACCAGAGACTGTCAAAGCTTCCAGGGTGAGCGGGTGACTTCCTGGAGCCCACCAGACCTCAGACTCTCAACCAGAAGCCAGCTGCAACCCTGGGAGAGGAGACCCAGTCTGGCCCTCCTCACTGGACGGCACTCGATGGACGGGTCCCTGCAGCTGGAGAAGAGTCCTGGGGACGCTCCCCTCCCCCAGCCTGGTCACAACATCTCCCGGTGCAACTTGGCCAAGGGGGAAAAGGAGGTCTCAGGGGCACCAAGCTGGACCAAGGCCATTCCCTCCCTGGGCCCACCCGTGTCCTCACGGCACTTCAGGCCCTGCGTAGCCCTTGCAGGTGGAGGTAAAGGTGGCTGCGCCAAGCAGGAGCTGCAGAAGAGTGGGGAGTGGACGAACCCTGGAGCTGGATGGCAAGACGGCGTGATGAGGGTGGGGTGGGGGGACAAAGAGGACAGCCAGCAATGAGGATGTGCACCTGGCAGGTGGGGTCTGGAGGCTGGGTGGTCAGGGGTGACTTCATCACCCAGACCGGAGCATCATGTGGGGAGTGGGGCCCCATGGGGGTCAGGGCCAGGGGTCATCGAGCCAAGAGGACGTGGAGTCAGGGCTGGATTCTGTCCTGGAAGCCAGCAGAAGGGGTGGGGACCCGGGACTCAGGACAGAGGAGGGGGACCCGGCACCGACCAGTATGCAGGAGAGGAACATGTGGGTGTGCCGGCAGAGGAGCTGGGGGAGAATGAGAGGCGGAGGGTGTGGGGCCCTCGAGGGAAGCCGGGAGATGAGGATAGAGGCATGACCTCGGACTTGGCAGGCGTGGTGTCCATGCTCCCTGCTGGAGGGGGCGGAGGTCGGCCTGAGCCTCCGTAGGGAGGAGGGCAGTGGACAGGCTGGGCCCTCGGCCACCTGTGACCCCAGTGGGGTGTCCTGGTGCAGCTCTCTGCTGACCGTCCCGGCACCCTGGTCTCTGCTAAGGGCCTCAGGAGTGAGCTGGGCCTGTGCCCACGGCGGCCTGGAAGAAGGACCGTCAGCCAAGGAGAGGTGGGCAGGTCACGGCATCCCAGCCGTCTACTGTCTGGGGTAATTTGGGGAGAAAGCTCCAAAAACTCCCAGGTGGGTCCCAGGGTGGAGCCCGGCTGCTCTGGCTGGCTCACTTCCTGTACTGAGTGAGCACTCACCTCCTCGCCCCACCTGCCCTGCTCATGTTGCCTGCATCCATCCACATGTGGCTGCAGGGCCACCTACAGCTCCCCCTGTGCGGTGCTGAGGGACAGACAGCACCATGCAGACAGGGAGTGGCAGAGAGACAGGCAGGGTGGCAGTCAGAGTGACGTGTGTGTGGTGAGGACCTGGATCTGTCACAGTCACTGACGGTGTGAGGAGCTCTTGTGGTCGGGGGCAGGGAGGTGGGGAGCAGGGGAGCTGGGCCTGACTGCAGAGAGAAGGTGGCTGGGACCCTGGAAAGGGACAGGAACTGAAGGAGATTCGGTTAACGTCAAGGAAACAGCTCAAGGCCTGCGTCCCTGCTATCCTTGGCAGACACATGGTGACCCCCATGCCAGGCCAGAGCGCGGCCCCTTGGCAGAGGGTCACGGTCGGCCTCCGTCTCCTGGCCAACCCCAAGGCCGAGGACCCCGGGAAGAGTTGAAGTGGCCTGAGTGATTTGGGGACAGCCCTCTGGGCTCCACAGGCCCGTCCTCAGGTGGCACCAGCGTCCCTACAACCTGCAGGGCACAGTGAGCTGCCCCTCTGTGCCACTCTGTGTATTCTTGGGTCTCCCTGCTCCCCCATGGTAGACATAGCCACAGTCGGTGAGGATGCGTTACGGGGCCTGCTGCATCCGCAGAGCTGACGGGCTGTCCCCAGGCCGGAGGGCAGGCCCTCCACGGCTGGAAGATGAACATCCCAATTGCCCAGAAGCTGCGCTGGTGACCAAGCCCTGCAGAGGGGCTTGCGGGAGGCAATGCTGGCGACTGGGAGGACAGTGTGACCTTGGGGGTCTCCTCGCTCATTTTCCTGCAGGGGCCAAGTCCCAGAGACAGAGCACCATCGTCTCTGCTGTAGAAGTTCAGGGCGGCAGAGACCAAGATGGTGACGGGCCTGTGGGGACGGACGTGTCTCACGCCTCACCCCGGCTCCCAGCAGGCGCCCCAGGCTCACTGGCTGTCTGGGTCTGGGGTGGGAGTCCAGCATGGATGCTTAACAGGAGCCAGGTTGCTTCCCGCTGTCAGAAAGACGCAGGAGGTCATGGCTGTCGCGGGATGCACGCGCCCTTCTCTACCACGGCCCTCCCTGTGCAGGTGGCCAGTGTCCTCCCGCCACGCTCCCTCCCTCTGTGACCACATGACGGAGGAACCCGATGCACGGGCCCCCGACAGCCGCACGGACGCTGCTGCTGGCCAGCCTGGCCTCTGCCTCGTAGTGATGAGGGTGGAGAGGGGCTCCGTCTCGAAGTCACCATGCAGTCAGGTCTGACCATCACAGCAGCTTGGTCCTGTCCGCTGACGATGTGATAGGAAGAGGCGCGCAGGGCTGCCTGAGCCTCCCCGCCCCTCCCCTTCTCCAGTCTTGAGTGTCTTCTGTCACGAAAGGGCCTCCCTGGCCTGGACACGCCATCCTCCTCTGCCCAGCTTCTGCCAGCACAGTCCAGTGACCAGGATGAGGCACGACATGACAGGTGCTCACGGCCCTGTCTTCTGGGTCCCTGGTCACCCGGAAACAGTGAGTCCTATAGAAAGCTGCCCCTGGACCTGCTGCATGCCACTGTCACATGCGGTCATGTGAGGGTGACACCCGTCCCACAGGACTGGTGACAACCTGAATCTCTACATGTGGGCCATTTCCAGTGAGTGGAAGTCCGGGTCACAGAGCCAAGGAGAGGACAGAGTGGCTCACGGGTCACCTTGCTGCCCACCCTGACTCGGCTTTGCTGCCTGAAGGTCCCAGCGGCTCAGGAGGAGCCAGGCTGCCCTCGGGCCCAGGTGGTGCCCTTGGGCAGAATTCTAGAAAGACTCCCTCCCAGCGTGGCCTCCGCCCATCCTGAGGAGCAAGTGACAGGAGATGGCCAGGCTGACCGGGAATGAGCGACAGTCCAGGGAGCTTAGGGTGGTCCAGGAGCAGCATCATGGGACCAGAGGAGCCCCAGGGACACTGTGATGAAAGCCGACAGGCGCCAGCTCAGTCTCCAGCCCCATGGACTGAGGGCAGAGGGAAGAAGTGACTGCAGAGACCCTGTGAACCAGGACCACACAGGCCAGCTGGGGTCTCTTTGGGGTTGTTTTTCTGTCCTCACCCCTGCTGAGCTCCCCCTCCTGGTGGCCTGGGGTCCGGCAGCAGAAGATGAGGCTTGGGGTCTGCGCAGGGACCAGGGTTACTGCCTGGACTTCAGGGAGTACAAGTCTTCTGGGACTCTCTGTCCAGACCAGCACTGAGGGGGAAGCAGCCTTTACTTCCCCAGGCCGGTGCTGGTGACAGGAGGCTCAGGTTTTGGGAAAGAGTGTGTACGTGTGTGTGTGTGCGCCTGTATGTGCCCGTGTACACGTATATAGCAAGCACATACATGTGGGCAAGCACGTATATGTTTGGCATGTGCGATCACACGTGTGGGAGCATGCACACGTGTAAGTGTGTATGAGTTTCTTTGTGCAGTCATGCCTGGGAGGTGAATGTGCATTGTGCCATGTCATGGCGGCGTGCATATGTGTGTGCGTTTGTGCACAGTCCAGTCTGAGAAAGGCGGTCTGGGGTGTTGGTGAAGCTTTGTTTCCCACTGGTTTCCCACAGGAAGGCCTGTTGGGGAGAGCGGCTTCCTGCCCTGTGGAGCACCACTGGGCCCCCAGCTGCTGTCCCTCGCCCATCCAGGGGACACACAAGGACAAGCCTGTAACCAAGACCCCTCACTTTCTATGACTGCTCACGGATGGGGGAAGAGTCAGGTGCCTCTCTCCACCAGTTTTCTTCTGCATCCCACAGCCTGCCAGAACACGTGGACCATTGTGCCCAGCTTTGGAGCTAGAGGGTCCGCTCACCAGCCCTGTCCCCTTCCCCAGATGAAGACCCTCCTGCTTCTTGGGAGAGCTGGGAGCTGAGACTACAGGACCCCGGGAAGTCCCAAGGCTGCACGGTGGGCCACCTGGGAGCTCCACAAGACCACCCCATACCTCCTTTGACAAGGACTCATCCAAACCACACTCCACACCCGTGTCTTCACCTGGGCCTGCCCCTGGGCCTGGTCCTTGACAGCCCAGTTTTAGTAAGAACCTGCGAGTGCACCTAGAGAGGACCCCGTCCTGAGTACCTGAGCACCCTCCACAGCTGGAGTAATTCCTCACCTCTCTACCCGCCAGCTCCACACCTGGTGTTCCCACCGTTTTCTGTCTGCTGACCCTGCCCTGCTGCCTGCGTTCAGAGTGGAGCCGGTTCTGTCCTGAGTTTCTGCCCTGTTGCACTTGCTCCTGACCACTTAACTCCTTCACAGACCTGGTTTCCTCCGACGTCCAGGGCGCTTCTCTTGAGCGCAAAGGCCATCCAGGGCCTCGAACTGGCTAGCAGCCTGCTGCTCCCATGCCGGTTACTAGCAAAGAACAGAGACACCACCCACCAGGGCCACCCCCCTGGCCAGCAGGTCACCAGGCCTGCAGAGACAGTGAGATTGGACGTGAAATGGCCATCTCGCTCCTGTCCCAGTGTGGCTACCCGGCAAAAACATTCCTCGGGGCAGCCAGGATGCGAGGTGGAGGCCACGTCTATAAACACTTCTTGTCTTGCCTCCCACAGCCTGGACCACAGTGCTCAAAGTGTCTGTGGTCTCCTGGCACTTCTTGCAGGGAGCTGACGTCCGGGGTTGTGGACACCCACTCCAGGGGATACTGATCGGGCCACGAAGTGAGGCCAAGGGCTAGAGGTTGGTAGAAGACAGGCTTTCCTGAGGCTCAAGGGGCTTGAGGCTCGACTGAGCAGGATGCTGGCCACAAGTGGTGGGTACTGTTTACAGGATGGGGCCCCGAGCGGGAGTGACAGCTGGGGTTTCAGGGCCAAGGGCCTGCTGTCTGGGGTCTGTGTTGGGGACTGGTGACCCCCTGTGCCCCATTTCTGCATCTGCACAATGGGACAATGACGAGCCCCTCTGAGGGGCTGTGGTGGAGCAGATGCCTGCAAGTCAGGGACACGTGGGGGCAGCATCACAGGCAGCATCACAGGGACGCTGTCCTCGGCCTTGGGGTTTGCCTCCGGGCTGGCTCTTCCCATCCTGGCTCTCTGGGCGCCTCCTGGCTGCTCTGCTACCTGCCGGGGAGGCGGGTAGCAGGGAAATCAAACACCAGGCTTCCAGTATCTGAAGTGCTAATGAGGCCACGTGTGTCCCAGGCCTGGGGGCTAATTCCCAAACAGCCAGATCAAAAACACTCGGAAAAGCCTGGTTTGATATATTTTCCAAGACGTGCCCCCAAGGAAGGGTAGAGGCAAGTGCCAAGGAGGAGTGGAGAGGCGGCAACCCCTTGATCTGTTGCTGTCTACTTTTACCTCCGTCCTGGGATTTGGGGACTGCACCGGGGAGCTGTCACTCCTCCAACCTGCAAGCCTCTTTCCTTCCTTTCATCTTCATGGAATCCTGGGGGTTGGTTATTCCTGAATCCCGGGATAGAGCAAAGATATCAGAGACACACAGCTCCTCCTTTGACAGGACTAAGTGGTCTCCACGGAGATGCTCACCCTGATGGTGTCCCAGGAGCCAGAGAGGTGGGTCTTCCCTGGGGCGTGGGGACAAGGCCTCGGAGTCTGGCTCTTGACCCTGGCCTCAGAGTGCCACTCAGCCAGCAGGGCATGCACAGTGGGTCAGTGGTCATTGAAGGTACTCGTGTCAGTACCAGGCCCACACGGCCCAATCGTTCTTGTGATGTCCCCGAGTAGGATCACTGGGACACGGCACAGAGGGAGGTGAACTTGGGGCCCTCAGGTCTCGTCTTGGAGGTTCCCCAAGAAACTCAGAACACCTGGAGATCTTCATCGGACCTTTTGCCCCAGGAAGGCACACACGGCGCCACTGATGCGTGCTGACCTCTCCTCTTCGCACGTGACCCTGCAGACCCCAGACAGACCCTCTCTCTCCAGGTTCCTGTGGAGGCACAGAGCAGCATGGTGACTCCGCCAGCCCCCACCCCTGCAGCCTCCTCCTCATTAACATTCCTTCCCTTCTGCCACGTCTGTTGCAAAATCAGAAAACAAAACAAAACCAACAGGCTGCCAGCCCAGACCCCTCCGTGGAGGGCGGAGAGGGGCAGACCCCAAGGGGCTTAGCCATTTTGCACAGGAGGTAGTGAGGGGCAAAGGGCAGGGATTGAGTCCCCTGGTCGCAGGAGTCAGGGTTGGGGTAAGGCTCCAGGAGAGACATGTGGGTCCCCGGGGGCTGGCGCTGGCATTGGGAGCATCTTCCCCAGCTCTCTGTACAAAGCTCTGTGGCCACTCCCATGTTTGCTTGTATTTTTCTCCTTTCCTCCTGCTTCTCTGCCTTTTCTCCCTCCTCTTCCCTGCACTCTCCCTTCCTGTCCCCAGAGCCATAGGGACCGTCACATCCAGAGCCCTTCATTTAGCTGCTTCTTTATTTACCCAGGAAGATGAAGGCCACGTGAGACTCCCGCTACTCCTCCTGTCCTCAGAGGACGGTGACAACAGATGTTCTCTGCTCGTCCACAGACCCGGCAAAGCCAGCTCTGCCCCTTGCTGGCCCTCGGTTTCCCTGGTGGAAGATGAAGGAGCGAGACAGATGAACCCATCAACTCTCAAGGGCCTGATGCTGATCCCTGGGGTGTGGTGGGTGGCTGCTCCATGCCCACCCTGCAGGGATTCAAAGAGTAAACCTGCTGGGGTGCCTGGGTTCCCCACAGTAATGTCCGTGAGGAGCCTCGGAACAAGAGCTTTGCAAATGCAACTGGCTGGTGGGCACAGAGTGGGGCCTTCCTGGATTTAAAGTGGGCCTGGGATCTTCCGACTGGTTCCGTATAAAAGAGGGTAACACTGGGACAAGGCCACGTGCACACAGAGGCAGAGGTTGGGGCCATTCAGACACAACCCAGAGCCACCAGAGGCTGGAAGAGGCCAGGGCCGTCCTCCCCTGGGGCCTACAGGCAGGGAGTAAACTGCAGTTTTCATAAAACCCACTTCCAGGTGGCTCCACAGCCCCAGGGAAGTAACACAGGCCCAGAGGAGACTAGGGACACTAGCCTGGGAACCCCCGCTCTGTCCCTGTCATCGAGTGAAGGGCTGCGGGCTGGAGGCATGGAGGATATTGTCACTGGACCAGTGGGCATGAGGACAGGGCAGACAGGAGCCATGATGTCCCTGCTCCAGCTAGGACAAGTGGCCTCGGGGCCTTGGGCAAAGAAGAGGCTCTCTAGAGGTGGCAAATTTGTCACGGCTACTCCAAAGCTGGCTGACCTGTGCCTCTCATTATTTCTCTGAACAGAAGCTGTTTGTTCTGCTCTGGGCATGTGACATGGTGGCCCCTGGGAGGAGAGAGGGAGGGGGGTACCCGACACAGACAGTGGCTTTCCAGCCGGGCTGAGATCTGAGCATCTACTCTGCGCCAGGAGCTGGAGGTGGCCGTGAACAGTACCTGTGGCTCTGCCCAGCCCAGCTCAGCGACTCCAGGGGAGCCTCCTGAGTCAGCCAGCCAGGTTTACAGGGAGAGGCTTCCTCTTCCCGACCATCTCGCTCTGCTCTATATGGCAGGTGACAGAAAGGTGGCATGTGCAGAGTGCAGGGCCTGGTTAACCCCCAATCACTGAACCAGGTCAGAAGGTGTCATGGACATGGGGTAGCAGGGCAGAGGGACAGAGCTGGTTCGGCTGCCCCAGGTTGGAACTTGACCCAGACACCCAGATGGCACAGGGCAAAGGGGACAGTGACTTCTGGGGTTCTTTGTGGCCTCCCTGGGATGTCTAGAAGTGGTGGCTGCTCCAGTTCCTTTAATGCCCTGTGTCTCAGGACAACTATCCCGTGGAGCAAGGAGGCTGAGAACTTGGGGTCTGGCCCCAGTGCCCCACTCACTGGTGGAATGACATTTGAGCCTCGATGTCCTTGTCCATGAAAGAGCCACGCTTTGGTGGCCAAAGGGTTAGAGCAGCAGCCTCGCCCATAGTCGGTGAGAGGACCCAGGCCCCAGACGTGTCCCCGCTGTCTCTCTGCCTGCGATTGCTGAGCTCCAGGAATGACCTCGAAGTTTAGGTCAGCCGAGGTTTTGCCAGGATGGGGTGCGGCCCAGTGCACATTCAGCTATGAACTCATCCACAGATGAACCACCAATGTGCACAGCACACTCGTGGTCCAATCACTTTCCCCACCCCTTCGGGGGACACCCGGATCTAAACCATAATGAACGTCACAGGCGCTGCCTCACGGCCGCTTGGGTCTTTCCCTGTGACTCAGAGCAGGAAACGGGCCCAGGGACACTGAGCAGTCGGCCAGCGCTGTGCAGGGCTGACACAGCCCTGGTGCCCCAGACCCAAGGCTGCCCCAAGGTGCCGGACTCCAGGGAACTCTGCGTCAACTGAACCGAGGTACAGAGCCCTTAATGTCATCTGTTAAGAGCAGGGATGTCGGATGCGGGTTATCGGTGCAGGGTTTGGGGCTGGTGTCCGGTTGCTTTCAAGGTTCCAAGCAAGCAATGGGTGGCTGCTCCCGGGCCCAGGAGGCTCAGAGCCTGGCATAATGTGCTGCCAGACAGAGCCACTCGGGATGAATGAAAGAATGAATGAGGGTGAGCAGGGACAGAGCAGAGGACGGGCCAGTACACTCACAGTACAGGGAGGCGGGCAGGGCCGGCAGCGGGAGGATGGCAGAGAGACCCTCCAGGCAGGCAGCCTGCTCTCCGAAAGCTAATGCCTCTTATTTGAAACTAAAATAGAGTTTTTTGTTGCAGCACACGAGAAATGAGACCCAGAGGCTGAATTATAATAACTTCCTAGATCGAGAAGGAAAAAGGAATCCTCCTCAGGAAAACACAAAGCCAAGCATGGCCCGGTGCAGGGCGCGAGTCACTGCTGCTGAAAGGGAGTCAAGCCCAACTTCTGAGCCCAATCAGCAGGGCTTTGGACCTGGATGGGAGGCAGGCTGATCACTGCTGCCCTGCAGCCCATTCAGGTCAAGGGTCGCCACAGCCAGGAGCGGGTGTCGCCCTGGCAGGAAGCCCCAGTGTGAGATCTGAGGGCCGAGCCACCAGGCTGTGCGCAGTGTGTCCCTGAGCACCGTGCTGTGTGCCTCTGTCCAGACCCCAGGGAAACAAGGGTCTGGGTTTTGCTGGAGGCAAAAGGGTTGGACAGGGGCCTCCCAGGAAGCTGTGTCCCCAGGCCTGACCTCTCGGACAGGGTCACAGCTCCCAGACTCCCAGGCTGTCCCATCGAGGTCTTGCAGGGGAGGCCACTGGGGACCCCTCAGAGGGAGGTTTGTGGCACAGGGAGTACGGTTCCAGGTTGTGCCTGGAAGCTTGGTTAGTGTGACACGTCCACAGAGGCTCATGGATTGGCTTTGGAGGGAGTGAGCTCCCCATATGGAGGGTGTTCAAGTGAACTGTGAACAGATTACAGGGTGGGAGAGTGACCAGGGACACTGAAGCTCCCACCTGGGTCTGGTGCTGCGGACCACACTCCCCAGGAAGAACTGGGACTTTCCCAGCTCCCAGGGTGCACTGCAGCCCAGGACTGAATGCCAGCTCTTAGGGGACCAGGGGATCCTGGATGCACCAGCGGCCCCCCGAGGGAGCCCCAACATTAATCTGCAGACCCCGAACTTGGACCAGCGTCCCCAAGCACCCGGGTGGCTCTGTGGCCCTCCTTCGTGCGGGATCCCTGCACGCCCTCTAACCCACAGCCTGGTAGTGCCTGCAGCCTCAGGTAAAATCCGCCTGTCCCCAGTCCCATGAGGAGCCAGCAGAGAGGCTGGCCTGGCACCAACACCGGCCGACGCTTGCTGCAGAGACAGACTGCTCAGGGGGAGACGGAAAGAAATTAGCTCTCCCCTCCACAATCCTCTCCCCGGAGCCCCTGAGGTGGTGGGTGCTCAGTCTCCGGGCTCCCTCATTCATTCAGGGGCTCAAATTCTGCAGACAATGAGGTTGGGGCTACCACATCTGCCTCTCTCAGCTGGATGGACTCCCAGATTCCCAAGAAAGCCACCACCCTGTGATTTTTCTTTAAATGGGTAAACTGGAACAGCAGGCTAGCAGACCAGGCTTGGGCGCGACACTCGCTCTCCCGCTGTCCCCCAGGGGCTCGGTGGCACCTCTGTGCCTCCCTTCAGGAGCCCTGGCCCTGTTCAGCAAGAGGGAGGCCGAGGCCCGGGACCAGACCTTCAGACCCAGAGCTTTGGAAGAGATGACCTTGACTGTCCTTGTGGCCAGGGAGAAGACGAGGATAGAGTAAGCCCCAGAGAAGGGAAGCCACACAGAGGACCCGGATGCTTCAGGTGTCAGGGCCGGCCTTCCTGCGCACCCCACTCTCCCGCTTGCTGACCGGTGAGGACAGTGGCCTTGGGAGCCCGCAGACACCAGGGTGAGCCGCGGGGACGGCTCACCGTCTTGGGCTGTTCAGGACCCCCTTGCCGAGAGGGCGTTGCAGGTGGGGGCGGCTGGCTGGGAGGGAGCTCAGCCCGGCTGTATATTTAGGTAGAGTAGGTGGCTGCCCACTTGGTGTGATTTCACAGGCTCTGGGGGCTCCTTCCAAACCCCAAAATACCTCCTCCACCTGCTTCCTGCTGCTGCGGTCTCTGATAAGAGAACAGCTCTGTGTTCCCGAGTTAGAAAATGAGCTTGCTGGCCCTGCCTGCAGCCGGCACCCATCTGCGTCTGCTCCCCACACGGAGCGGGGGTTTGCGGCTGAAGGGCCCCCGAGGCCTCTAGCAGGAAGGTGTCACTGATTCCCTTTCAGCCTGTGGCTCTCCTGGGCATGCAAGCTGTTGTTCCCAAGGCTTGCTAAGCCAGGTCCTGTGCCCAGCACTGGGACACTGCAGGCAGGCCCAACACATCCCCAGCTGTCATGGCACTGCCATCCATTCTGATCCTTCAGCATGTGCATCATGACAGGATGGAAGAGAAAAGGATAATTGCTCCAAGGTGCAGGAAAGGGCATGGCTGGTCAGAGGAGGATATTTGAGCTGAGGCTTTGTAGGTGAATAGGAGTTTGCTAGGCAATAAGTAGGGAAAGAGGTTTCTGTGTTGTGGGAATGGCTCAGGGCAAGAAGGAGCTGGCGCATTAAAGGACCCACAGAAGGTAAGAGGCCCACAAAGTGATGGGAAAGTCAAAGAGATGAGGAGAAGGAGGACAGAAGCACGCCTTCTGCCCTCCCCTGGCCGGTGCACATGGCAACATTACATCTGGAAATGCCCAGGGGATGCAGCTCACAGCCCGGGCGCGGGGACACTTGGGAACCTGGAGCACTCAGGGGTGAGCTGCAGCAGCCAGCTGGCCCCCATCGCCCTCTGCTGTCCCATGCAGGATCCTGGTCCGCAGGCATGTGAGTATGTAGTGGGGACAGGATCTGCCTGTGGAGTGGCCACACAAGTGCCTGAATCGGGACAGACAGACTCGGGCCCAGGCAAGGAGCTGGTGCGGGCAGAGGCCCTGCTGCTCCGGGTTGTGGACAGGACTGTCTCAAGGTGGGGACACACCCACAGTGGCTTTCCTGTGTCCTTCAGAGCTCAGACACCGTCCTGGGTGGACAGACTCCTGGATGGGGCGGATGTGAGAGGCTGTGCGCTGAGGTTTCTTTGGGTTACTCTTTAGCAAACTGGCTTGGGGTTTTCAAAAAATTCTGATAAAAAGGTATTCAGATCACATCAGGGTGAAAACTGCTGAAAACTGAGCAGAGTGAAAACTCATGAATTCTGCAGGGTAGGGGTGTCTGGGGCAGTGCACTGCTACACCGTGGGACAGGAGTGCTCTTGGGGAAGCCCTGGTCCCCTCTGTGGGAGTCGGTGCGACCCGCCAAGGCAGGACAGAAGAGGCCTGCTCGGAGCCGAGCCGGGTTGGAGTCCGTGTCCACCACTATGCTGTTTCCTGCTGTGGCCTCTGTTGCACACGCTGTTGAAGACAGGACGTTTATGGACATTACGAAGACTTCACTGATTTGTACTTGTAAGGCGTGGGATGGTGGCGGTCGCCTCCTTGTCCTGGAGCCTGTGCTGGATATTTTCATGACTTTCAGTTTTTGCTAGTTTGGAGACAAAATATGATCTCACCACTTTAATTTGCATTTCTTTGCATTATGCTAATTGCATTTCTCCCTGCTCTGAGCTGTTTGCTGTTGACCTGTGCTGATTTTTCTATTGGGTTTGTCATAGTCTTTTCTTGTTAACTTCTAAGAACACTTTTTCTTGTTAACTTCTAAACATGTTGCATTTTTTTCTAAATAATATTCAGTTGTTTATTTTAAGGGTTGAAAATATTTTCTCCCGGTCTGTCACTTGTGTTTTGGCCATTTTATAATGGCATCCTTGGTCAAACAAAACACATAAAATGGCTTTTCGGTTAAAAGCTGTCAGTCCTTTACACCCTCTGAGTTTCATATCTTGCTTCACACATTTTTCTTTCCCAAAGAATACAAAAATGTACTTCTTTATTTTCCTTTAAAACTTTTGTAGTCTACTAACATATTTAACTGTTTTTTGGTTTTTTTTTATGAATGGCGTGAGGTAGGGATCTCCTTTGTTTCCCTTCATACAAGTAGTCAATTGTCTCAGTGTCATTGGTTTATAAGATTTTCTTTCCCCCTGAATTCACTGCCTCTTTTTCTAAAATCAAAGGCCGTACATGTGTGGGTCATCTGGGATTTCTAACCTGTCTCATTGTACTAGTTAGCTTGCTCATTTTAGAGACACAATACCCAATACCCACAATTTACAGGAGGAGAGATTGGTTTTGGCTCATGGCTTTCAGAGGATTCGGTCCATGATCAGCTAGCTCCAAGGCAGAAACAGCATGGTGGAAGGTCACAGTGGAGGAAAGCTGCTCACCTCGTGGCAGCCAGGAAGCAGAGAGAGAAGGCAAGAGCTGGGGAGGGAGGGAAACTTTCTAAAGAAGTGCCCCCAGTGGCACACAGCTTCCAGCAGGCCCCACCTCCTAATGGTATATTTAGCTGTAAGCTCATCAGTGGATCAATCCACTGACAAGTACGGTGCCTCCACGGTTCAATCACCTTCCAAAACCCACAAGCCCCACCTCTGAACACACGAGACTCGGGGGATATTCTCGATCTACCTCACAGCACTCATTCTTTCACGTGTCTATTTGTATGGGCAGCTCCTGGTCCTGACTATTGCAATGCAGGAGGTCCAGAAGTGGGGTCATGCAGTTCTTCGTATCCCAAACTTGTCCTTGCTATTCCTGGTCCCTTGTCTTCCCATGTACATTTTAGAATACGCTTATCAATTACTATGGCAAAACCTGTGGAGATTTTGATTGGAATTACTCTGAATATGCCTATCATTTTGGAAAAATTGACATCTTAACAGTATTAAATCTTCTGATTCATGACCATGGTACATCTATATATTTTCCTAATTATTTATTTCATCTCTTCCAACAATAATTTTGTCATTTTTGAGTGTATAGGACTTGAATATATTTTGTTAAATTTATTCCCCACTATTTCATTGATTTCTTTTAGGGCCTTCTTTAAAAAAATTGGATTTCTTTCATGCATTTATTTTTATTAGCACATATTAATTATACAGAATAATGATTTCATTGTGACATTGTTACAAAAATGATGACACGAACAATCTCCATTTCTGACTATTGCTAGAATGGAAAATAAAATTGATTTTTATATGTGAATTGTTACGTGCTGAATTGTATCCCCCTACCCAGAATTCATAGAGTGCCATTTAACCCCGAGATCTCAGCATGTGATCATATTTGGACAGAGGACACTTAAAGAGATGATCAAGCCGAAAGGAAGCATCAGGGTAGGTCCTCATCCAGTACTGCTGTTGTCTTTATAGTAAGAGGTGCAGAGGAAAGACCACAGCGGACTGGGGGCAGCCAGCCAGCCAGCCACCTGCAAGCTGAGCAGACAGCCCCAGAGGCCAGCCTGCCTCCACCTGGATCCCAGACTTGTGCAGAATCGAGGATGCTGCAAGGCCGAGTTTCTGTTGTGTAAGCCCCAGTCTTGGCCCTCTGCAGAAGCGGCCTGAGTGCACGTGTGTCCTGGGAACTCAGCGAGCTCACGTCTTGTAGGTCCGTGCTGTGGGTCATGATGGGGCTCCCACTTTCCCTTCGAAGTTGGAATACCTTCATCCCCAGTCCTCACTGTGCTGGCTGCCCTGTTTTACAGGACCTCAGCCCCAGGCTTTGCTTCCTCCTTGGGATCTACAGGCCTAGGCCTGACTGGACACCTGCAGGGCAAGAACGGGTGGCTCACCTGAGGCCACCAGCAACCGTGGTGGAGTCCAGGCCACTGGGCTATTTTCCCCAAACTTCCTTTTACTAGGCTTGACACCATGGGCCACAGTGGGACTGGCTCTTCTGTTTCAACTGAGCTGGCTGCAGACCTGGGGTGGCTGTGAGTGTGTGCTCTGAGAGGGGACGGCAAGGCCTGCAGCTGAGACACAGCATGCTGGGTGCACCAGATGCATCTGCCCCAGGACTACTTGGCCAGGGTGGACCCTCGGCTGCCCCCTGTCCATGCTGGGCCCACACAGAATGTCCCAGCCTTTCAGGAATGCTCCCTAGCCCTCTCAGCTCCAATCTCCTCAGCCCTGAGAGGAAGGCAGAGCCCAGTTTCGGAAATAATAGAGACATTTTCACGCCCTGAAAGAAAAAAGCGAGTCCTCCTCCAGCTCTCTCGGGCTTGGCTGCGGCCCAGGCCTCACCTTCCTCCAGCAACCCAGAGAAGAGGCAGGAAAACGGTCTTTTGCTGTGGGCTGCTCTTCTGCCTTCCTTACTGAGGAGGATTCCAAATGGGCAGATGAGAGAGAGGGGACCTGAAGGCTCAGCTCTGAGAGTTGGGGGTGGGGGCAGCTGGTCCCCCTCATCTGCATTAGTGGGGCTCCCAGGAGTAGGACTTTCCCTGCAGGGCTGGGCTGCAGGGCTCCAGGAGGCTCAGTTCAAGGGAACGAATTCCCCCAGTTTCTGTGGACTCAGATGCCACTTGGAGTCGTGCCTACCTCTGGGGTCCTCCCATAGGCTGCTGCCAGGACTCAGTTCTCCCTTGGCCCAAGTTGTGTCCCCTGGCCCTCTGTCCAAGTGGGCCAGGTCCCCCAGGCGGCAAGGGACGTGGATCCTGGCCCTGGTGGATCTGGCTGCTGCCCACTCTGCGCCGTGCCCTGACTGTACACTGCTGTCTCCTGGCTGCCTGGCCGGCGTGTGGCGCCCACAGGGGACATCCAGGTGCAGACAGAGTAGACAGAACAGGGCTGTTAAGGGAGGAGGGCTGGCCCCAGGCCCACCCATCCCGTACAAAGGTGACTGCAGAGTTGACCCGAGAGTGGGTGGGCGGGTCGGCAGCTCCACCAGTGCTGTGGCTCCCGCGTGTCCTCCCAGGTGACCAGACACCCGAGCTGGGGGCCCACCAAGGCCTCTCTGGGGGGCTGAGCCTCCTCGTGCCCTGTGCCCGCTCTGCTGTGTCTCGGGATGACCCTGGCTCTGGCCCAGCTCCTGACACACTCAGCAGCCCTGGTGACCCGGAGCAGCTGTGACAGCACCAGAGATCAGCAGAGGTCTGGGGGTAAACAGGGCCGCTATGGAGCGGCAGGAAAAGGGTGGCTCAAGCTGGCTCCCGGGGACCCATGCCCGCTGCCCTCCATCCCGCTTACCCAGGCCCAGCAGCCTCTCCGGCGCTGGCATGGGTAGGACCGCGGGAGGGCTGCTCACTCAGGGGCCAGGCCAGGAGCCAGGGGAGAAGCTGAGAGGGGAGGGAGTGTCACCCACCCCCCAGCAAGGGAGGTCGAGGCAGGAGGAGGCTCTGTGTGGGGCGGCTGCTCCCTCCTGAGCTGCTGCGACCCTTGGAGCTATGGCCGAGCCCCGGAGTCCAGATGCCAGGCAGTGGGGGTCTGCAGAGCCTGGGCGACACTCCCACCCCACAGTGCAGGCGGAGAGACAGAGAGCTGGGCCGCAGCAGGTCAGGGACCCAGTTACACCAGAGTTTGGGCACCGTTCCCTCTGCTGAGTGGAGCAGCTTCTTTGTCAGACGGAGGGGCGAGCTGGCCCAAGGGAAGGATGGGTGCAGGGAGTGTGGTATGTGGGCACATGGGGGTGCAGGTGTGTAGGGCAGACTCGGGGCACACCCGTGCACAGGGAACCAGGAGGCAGGTAGAGCACAGGCCTGGGATGGGGGGGATCCTGGCCAGCTGCTGGGCTCGGGGTGGGTTCCACATGGCTGAGGCAAGAGTCGTGGGGAGAGGAGAGGCCACTGATTGGCTGGGCAGGGGGAAGCTGTGACCACAGAGGGGCTGGGGTCCCTTTAGCCAAGGGTTGGATTACGTGGAAAAATTAGCCTCAGGCAAATAGTATGGAGGTAGAAGATTGTGTGTTTGGGTGTGAGTGTGCAGGTGAGTGTGTGGGTGTGTGCACACGCACAAGTGCACAGGATCAGAAGAGGCAAGAGGCCAGCCAGGGCCTGGCAGCCGAGGGTGCCCCTCTCCACCAGCTTTGCTTTCAGGAGCCTCTCCACTCTGCCCTCCCCCTCCATCCCAGCAGAGCCCCAGGCCCCCAGCCCTGCAGAGCTGGATTTTCCAGATGCTGAGTGCTGGGGAGCCCAGGCCTGCGACCCCAGGAGGAGGCTCAGGAGGCAGAGCAGCAGTGCCCCCCAGGGCCCGCACCCTCCCTGTCATGGCCCCCCTGTTCCTATAAATTGCACAAAGCCGTGCCTGACTGGGCTCCTTAAGGGACCAGGATTCTGAATGCGAAAGGGGACTGGAGGCCCATTATGCCTGAGCTTATGCAGGAATAATGAGGGGAAAGAGGCTGTAATGGGCGAGCCTGTGTCTAATAAAGGGAAATTTATTCAGTGCATTCCGGAGAAGCCGGAGCACTGGCTGGTCTTAAAACAAAAGTGCCGCTTGCCGGGCTGTGCTGTGCGCTACCTGGCAGGGGCTCTGGGCCAGGTAGGGACGTAGCTTTCTCGGGTTTTTAATTAAGCAGTTTTGGAGCCTGGGACAGGCCGATGCTGGGGCCAGCTGGTAGGGTCTGAGGGGCCACAGAGAGGGTTTGCTGATTAATGCCAGAGTCTTCACCAGGAGCGACAGACAGACTCTGGTTCTGTGTGTGCTGATTCTGTCTCAAGTGTAGGCCTGAGGATTCCCCACTAGGCCAGTCTGCAGCTGCAGTACTTCCTCCTGTCTGCAAAGAGGTTGGGTGGGTGTGACCCCATTGTGTGAAGGGAAAGAGCTCCCCTCTGCAAACCCATTTCCATCGGCATCCTCCCAGAGCCTCCTGGAATTGTGCTGGACCACAGCACCTATGAGAGGGAGGTACCAGCCTCTCTTGCTGCTATGGGGGGAGGGGCGCTGGTCTCCAGAGCAGGGTTCCGGGGTGCAGAGAGACTGCTGCGGGTGGGGAGAGAGGGCCTCAGAATGCCCCATGCTGGAGCAGGGCATGGAGCTGGGGCCAGGACAGATTGTGGGAACTGGGGGTGGGGGCGCTTCAAGACAGGGAAGCCCTGCTCTCCCCAGGTCTGGGGTCCTGTCTGTCCGTCTCAGACTCACTGTCCAGGAGATGGGCACAGCCGCCCTGCCCTAGGTCACTTCCACACACCCAGCAGCAATTGCATTTTGGGTTACAAACCCTGGTGAGGACCTATTTCCTGCTGGGCTCCTCCTCACCCTGCAGGAGACCAGGGGACCACTCTGAAGGTGACTCCCCGCCACCTTCAGAGAAGCAGCCACCCCCAGGAGCCCCTCTCCAGGCCCACACCTGTTCCCCTCCCTCACTTGAGTGGCATCTAACTTACAGCAGGCCCCCTGCCTTCTGCCCCCACCCCAGGCCCTGGCTTCTCCACAAGGTACTGCAGGAATCGTCCTTTCAAAAACGCACCCTGCCCTGCCATCCTGTTCCCACACCCTTCATGGCTCCCTATAGCTTCCAGGGTGGAACCCAAATCTACTGCCCTTGCCTGGGTCCTCTGCAGAGGAACATGCCCCTCCTCACTTGCATGCACCCCGACTCTGGCAGGGCCTGTGCTCCCCCTGATTGGAGTTCCCCTGTTGGCCTCCAGATTCTCAGGGCGCCCATGCAGTGGAGGCACGTGGGGCAGATGTGCTGAATGGATGAAAATGCTAATCTCAAACGCTGCATTTCCCAGGAGGTGAGAAGCAGGCGGGTGCAGACAAGGCAGGCTGTCTTTCCTCTAGCGATTCAGGCTCTGTGATGGTGGCCTAGGGAGCCTTGAGCCAGTGCTCGCCTGTTGGAAGGCGCCATGGGTGGGTCTGTTGCCACTGCTGCTTCCTCTGTGGAGCTGATGGACAGAAGCCCACAGCGGGCCAGGCCCCAGGCCTCAGGGTCTCTCAGACCCCCCAGAACCCCCGTCTAGCACTTCCCGCCCAGCAGTGCCCCTGAGCTTCCCCAGAGAGGGAAATTATCCTAATGTGATTCGGCCAGCTGGAATCTGGGTCAAGGAAGGGCTGAAAATGAAGGGTGCAGGGGCACCCTCCTGTTCACATAGCAGAGGGTTCTGAAAGGCCAGATCTGGACCATGGAGCCAGGCTTGTGTTGTGTGTGTGTGTGTGTGTGTGTGTGTGTGTGTGTGTGTGTGTGTGGTAGACCTGACATCTGTGGACATTGTAATCTATTTCTAAAACATGACCCTGGCGATCTCATAGGGAACATCAATGAATATTTACTACCTTGCTTTTTTTTTTCCCCCTTAAAAAAATGCAATTTCGCTTTCTGGTTATTAAATCTATTTTTATTGCTACATAACGCCTCCGTCCATTAAGACTTCTTTGCCAAGGAGGAGGGCCTCATCCCCGCTGCTCCCCCTGGCTCTGCCGCAGCCAGAGAAGCCACCCTGGCACCACAAGCCCCGCAGGCCAAAACCCCAGTGCATGGTAGCGTCTCCTGAGAGCCCTGGTCTCACACTGGGGACCCCAGGCTCAGTGCTGGGCTGGGGCTCCCTGGCCTGCTCTGTGCACGGGGCCACTCAGATGTGCCTGTTGGACTCTCCAGGCCACGTGGTGCCCACAGCCTGCCCTACAGGACAGTGCTACAGGTTGGATACACGGCCAGACCTCTGCCCAGCACAGCCTGTAACACCATCCTCCACCCGCCCAGGGAAGGTGGGCAGCTCAGGAGGAACTCGAGGCAGCCCTGTGCCCCCTCCACTCATGACCTGTGGCTTGCCGTCTTCCCTCTGCAAGCTGCTGGCGCCCAGGTCTGCAGGCATCTGTCTCCCAAAGGCCGGGCTGAGGGGTCGCCCGCTCGTGCACCCCTCTCCTCAGGCTGTGGCTCAGGGCCCATGGGTGGGACCCTAGCTCCCGGAGGCACCCGTGGCCTAGGGGCCAGGCCTGGGCAGTGCGAGTGTGTGTCTCAGAGACGCCGTCCCTCCTCCCTGCCCATGGAGTGGGGATGCAGCGCTCCCGGCTCCCGCAGCAGGCTGGGGTGGGTTTCCGGTATCAGCTGCAAGAACAGCGGTGCCTCGAGCGCTTGCTCCACCCTGTGCACTGCATCGCTGTCATCCTCGCCGCAGCCCTGCAGGCAGGGAGCATCACCATTCCCGTTTGTCGGTGAGGATGCAGGGGCTCAGAGAGGCTGGGAGTGGACCCCAGGGTGCACAGCCAGCCGGGCGGGGCTGAGATTTGAGTCCAGGCGGGCAGTGTCCAGCGTCTCTCCCTCCACCGTCCCCCGGTGGTGATCTGCCCCTTCCCCGAGAATTCTGTTAACCCCACAGTGACCCGCAGAGGCAGAGGCGTGAGCTCCAGTCAGAGACTCTGCCAATGTGGGCACCCAGGCTGGCGGTGCCTTTAGGACCACCTCAGCCCTGGCCGCCCCGTGAATGCCTCTGGAGCACAGCGTGTCCCCGCACACTGGCCCCACGCATGCTGTTCTTCACTTGTGGCTGACCTCCATCCCGAAGGCAACAGCCCAGCCCATCCTGGCCCAGCTGGGCCACCTCTGTCTGCCTTGACCAGGCAAACAGCAGCTG
>PVJO010020539.1:0-2500 GCA_004026905.1 Hystrix cristata
AAAAAAAAAAAAAAAAAAAATCTTCCATATACCCTTAAGTAATGTGTAGATTACTCATAATGCTTAATACAATATAGTATGTGTTGTGTAAACCTGGGTGTGGTGGTGCACATCTGTAATCCCAGCACTCAGGAGGCTGAGGCAAGAGGATTGCAGTGAGTTCAAGGGCAGCCTGAGATAGTAGTAAGTTAAATTCTAGCCTGAATTACAAAGTGAGATCCTGTCTCATTTAAAAAAAAAAAGCTATGGAAATAGTTGCTGTACTGTGTTGTTTTGGAAATAATGACAAGAAGAAAAGTCTACGCACGTTGAATACACACACAATTTTTTTTTTCTAAATATTTTCAATCCTCTGTTGAATCTCAGGCTGCCAACGCTATGAGTGTGGAGAGCCAGCTGTACTTCAGTGTCCCACCTGTGGAAATGGTAATCTTATTTTTCTATGTTTCTTTGTTTTGAGATGGGGGTCTCACTTTGTAGTTCAGGTGGGCCTTGAATTTGCTTGAACTCAGGGCAGTCCTCCTGCTTCAGCCTCCCAGGTGCTGGGATTACAGGCTTCGCCACCAGGCAGCTCCATGTTTCTTTGGAGACTTCAGAATATTGGGTGTATACAGTATGTGGGAATCTGTGCCCAGGGCAGAGACGGATGTGCTGAAAGGGTTGGAATCAGGACCTGGCTTTCTTGGCTAATTCTTCCAAGTAGGTAAGGCAAGAACAATGAATGCCAGGTGGCCCTGAAAATGAGCCCTTCTCTCCAAAGATCTTGGCCAAGGAGGTGAGGAGAAAGAACTATGAAGCCACACCATCTCCATTTCAATGAAAAGACTCTTTATTGATAATAACTTTAGGAAGATTTTGTTGAGAAATTCCCAACAATACTTCCTGCAAGCCCTCTACCAGCTTTTGCTCTCAATGCCAGGTGTGAACTTCCCAGCATAACATCTTCACAAGGTGCAGCAGGTTGAAACAGAGCGATCACCTCTGGGTTCTGTTTTACGTTGTCAGAGCAGTTAAAAAAACGATGGTCTTTTAAATGTCGTTGATTAATCTCTCAATAACTCTCTACTTAATAGCTAGGAACTGGACCAAGCTATGCGATCCTCATAAAACCCTAGACTATTTGTAAGAAGGTGTGAGTTTGGATTAGCGGGTGACCTAATAAGCTAGTTTCATCTCCAAGCCCTTGTGCCCTCATTTGTAAGAGGGGAAGCTAAATTCATGCCACAATGAAATCGGAATGTTTCCCAGTTTCTCATGCTGTTTTAGGCACCAGGAATACAACATAAACAAAACAGACTGGCTCCCTTGTCTCCTGGAATTTGCCACAGGGCATGGAAACTGAACAAAGTTGCACAATTAAGTAGTTAATTCTAATTGTAGTAAGAGCTCCTACCTCAGCAGATGTGCAGATTAAATGAATCAATGTGCAGTCAGACAGATTCAAAACTAGTGTCAGAGTATGATGTGTAAAGTTAAGCAGGCAATAGTAGTCTTAGTCACAGCCCTAAATGCATAAATAAGTGTCGGGTATTAGTACCGCCTTTGTTTTTTGCATATATGTAAATAGTTAAAACTAACATGGGGCTGGGGACTTAGCTCAGTGGTTAGAGTGCTTGCCTAGCAAGTGCAAGGCCCTGAGTTTGATCATCGGCACCAAAAAACAACACAAAACAAAACAGTCTCCAGGCGTGGTGGCACACCTGTAATCCCAGCACTAAGGAGGCTGAGGCAGGAAGATTATCCTGAGTTCAAAGCTGTCTGAACTACAAATCAAGAACCTGTCTCCAAGAAAGGAAGAAAGAAAGAAAAGCCATCTCATGGTGATTTGGATGTGTGTGCCCTATTAGCAAATTGGAAGGCTGGCTGCCCACCCTAGATGTCAGGGACACAGTCTTGCCAACCCAAGAACACAAACTGAACTTACTGCTAATTGCTGTCCGGAAGAAGAGTTTAAAGTTAACGGGAACTCGGTAGCCGTGCCTAACCTGTGCATCTTGAGCCCCAAGGGAGGGTGGTCAGGACAGGAAGTTTTCACCAAGGATCTCAGAACCTTTCCTGGTTCCAAGTATTAGCCATAGAAGGAAAACATACTGCGCCCACATACGGACATTACTGTCAGCTGTGTCGATGCTGATGTGATTAAAACAATATAGATTCCTTTAAATGCATTACGGAAGTCTTGCTAGCTTTTTTTTTTTTTTTCATTCTGTATCTTCACAATCAAATCTCAGAATCTTAGCAGACTGGGGCTGGGGGTATAGCTCAGGGGTACAGCGCCCGCCTAGTAAGATGAGGCCCCAGGCTCCATCCCCAGCACTGCACAAACAAAATAAAACAAAGCAAACCGTATCCCAGTTTAAACTCTTCAGCAGCTCATCCTTGCTCCGGGTTGTAGTCCAGATTGCCTGCCGGGCACACCAAGGTTCTGTTGATCATTCTTGGCGGCGTGCATCACCCGCACCCGTCCATCTGCCAAGCTGGGACATGAAGGGTTTCCTAG
>PVJO010020539.1:7500-31782 GCA_004026905.1 Hystrix cristata
TTCTTGGTTTTTGAGATGGGATCTCACTAAGTAAGCAGTTCAGGCTGGCTTTGAACTTACTGTGTAGCTCGGGCTGGCCTTGAACTCACAGGGATCCTCCTGCCTCAGCCTTCCGAGTGCTGGGATCACAGGCATCCACCACCACACCCAGCATCCGTTTGTTGGTTCTGGATGTTACTTCTTGGGCAATTGGGGTTCTGCTCAGAGAGTCTTTTTTTTTTTAGTTTTATTTTAATGGTACATTTCAGATGTACATAATGATAACATTCATCATTGGGGATTTGTGCTCTTTACTTGAGCCCTTGTCTTGAAGAGTTTCATCTTCCAGCAGATGAAGGATTTTTGTTTTCACTATTAGGTTTGGATCCATTTTGATTTTGTTGTAGCTCGCGGTGAGCGATAAGGGTCTAGATTCAGTCTTCCGCCTGCAGGCGGCCTGCTCTCCCAGCTGCAGTTGCTAGAGGAGCATCTTCCCTCCAGCACTGCTGTGGCCTCTCTGCGGAAGCTCAGGGCAGGGGCGGGGCGTGAAGGGGTGGGACAGAGGCCTGGGTGGGGATAGGGGCTACTTAGCTGCACTCCCTGCTCACCCAGCACTCTGCACCAGGCCTCTTAGACCGCCTGTACGGACGCCTGTGCGCTCACAGAGAGGTCAGCCCCCAGCGCTGCGGGTGCCATGGAGGCCGAGGCGGGAGAGCGCAGCGCAAACCTGCTGCTCTACGGCTTCCTCCAAAGCTGCACCGACCAGAATTTCCGTCAGGAGCTGGAGGCGCTGGGCCAGGAGCTGCCTGTGCAGGTTCACGGGGAGGACAAGGGCGGGCTGGAGACAGATGGGGCCGGCCAGTCTTGCATGGCGAGCACCGAGAGGGAAGAATCCCTTCTGCATATGGGCATGGTCCTCGCGCACCGCGGCGGGGGCCTGGACAGCAGAATCCATCCCAGCCTGGTGAGCCAGCTGGCCGAGCAGATCACGAACCCCAGTCTGTCGGAGGACGACCGAAGACGCTGCCTGGCGGCCACGCTGCAGCAGGTGATGCAGGGCCTCCCCGAAGACACGGAGCGCGACCAGACCATGCTGCTGATGACCATGCTGATGGCCAAGAGGGTGGCTCATCACAGGCCGTGCCTGCTGCACGAAATCTTTCACACGGTAGTGAAATTCATTATCCAGAACCTCTTCTCCTGTCTGAAGGACATGATCAGCGTCGAGGCTGACTGAAGGCGGAACCTGGCCTGGCCCAGCTTGACTTGGCCCCGCTGGAGCCGTGTGCGGTCTGGCTCAGGGGAGACGGCCGCCGGCAGCCTCTCCTCACTCTTCACCACCACGTTTTCATCTGGCTGCTCACTGAGAAAAGTCTACACTATGTACTTGGATGAAACAACACCAACTTGCTGATTTTTACCAAGGTTTCCCGTCACTTTCCTCCTCAGCCCCTTCTCCCTTATTCTTGTTTCAGCTTAAATTGTTTGTTGTGGTTCTCAGCCCACAGAAACTCCGACCTCCATACATAGTTGTGAAGCTTTTTCAATTTGATTTCCCTTTCTTTGAATCAAGAAGGATCACAGGCAATTACAAGGGCAAAGGTGACACAGGACCCATGTCAACCGCTGTTTCCAATTCAGACCTTGACTAGACCTTTTCTGTTTCCAGTAAACGCAGACTCTGAAGAAGACTCGAGGCTGGTGGTGGCCAGCAGCTCTCCTGCAGACGGCCTACTCACGGCCTCTATCTTCAGTTTTCCCCCAGGGCCCTCAGCTCCTCTGTGGCTGGAAGCTGCTTCCGAAGAGAACCGGCTTCCTGCTTCAAGGATGAAAGCGCAGTTAGACCTAAAATTCAGCAGCTAAAGTGGTCCCCTTTCCTGGGGACATCATCACAATACAAGGACAGATCCAACTCGCTTAGGAAAGGCCACAGTCACCAAAGGCAAAGCTTCAGTGTAGAAACAGCACAGCCCGGCCTGTGGTTCCCCCCCGGAAGCCACTCCTACGATTTGGTTTGCAAGTGTGGATGCTGGGTGCGTGTCACACGATCTCCTGTACCTGTTAGCCCCTGTGACTATGACTAGGATGCTTGGAGAACCTCACGAACAAGAGTAATGAAGTTCTAATCAACAACCTCTTGTTACCTAGAAAAATAAAAAAAGAATGGATGGCCGAATATGTGTCTGGGTTTTTTGTTTTTTTTTTTTTCCTTTTTGGGTGCTGGGGATCAAACTCAGGGCCTTAGGCTTGCTAGGCGAGTGCTCTAAACACTGGACTAAATCCTCAGCCCATTGGGTTATTTCTGCATCCCGTATTCTGTTCCCTTGATCCACTTGTCTGGTTTTGTGCCAGTCCCATGCTGGGGTTTTGTTTGTTTGGGTGCTGGGGGTCGAACTCAGGGCCTTGTGCTGGCTAGGCAAGCACTCTAACCACTGAGTGAACTCCCCGACCCCATTTTTTTGTTTTTTTCAAGACAGGATCTCACTATGTAGTTCAGGCTGGGCTCGAACTCACAGTGGTACTCCCGGCTCAGCCTCCTGAATCCTGCAAGTACAGGCATGCACCACCATGCCCAGCTCACCATGCTGTTTTTATCACTGTCGCTTTGTGATGTAATTTGAAATCCATCCTGTGATGCTTCCTGCTTTGTTCATATTGTCCAGGATTGATTTCACCCTTCTGGGTCTCTTCTGGTTCTGTATGGATTTTAGGATTGTGTTCTCTAGCTCTGTGAGGAGTGCTGTTAGTTATTTCATTGAGGGTCTTTTTAATCTATGTATCAGTTTTGGTACCATGGACAAGGCAACTGTTATTTCTCCAGCCATTTCCTCCTGCCCTTCCCAGTGCTTCCCTCCCTAGCATTGGTCCCTAATGTCCCTGCCAGGAAGGGCTAACCTGCCTCTCGGCCTGGCCCTTCTCCCATCTTTCCCATCTTCGGTTCATCCTCATTTCACACCTGGTTCTCCTTGGAGCACAAGGGTCAGCTTCCGTGATATCCCTGCCCGAGAGTCCCGGGGCTTCGCCTTCCCTCCGGGGCCACCAGCCTCCTTTCTCTGTGGTTCCTGGGCCCTGCACCATCTTATATCTTTTGTTGTTGTTTGACTGTTTGATTTTTTAATTTTTGATTTTTATTGATCCATGTTTGCAGTACAAAATAATTACATTCCTGATAGGAAGTTGGATCATGTTCATAAAAACCCTTATTTTCATCCCCTCTTCCCCTCCTGCGCCCTCCCTTCATCTCTTAACCCAATTTTTTTTTTTTTTTTTTTTTTTTTTGGTGCTGGGGATCGAACTCACAGCCTCGTGGTTACTAGGCGAGCACTCTAACCACTGAGCTAAATCCCCAGCCTGTTATTGATTTCTTGATGGTAGCCATTCTTTCTGGAGTAAGACGGAATCTCAGCGTTGTTTTGATTTACGCTCCACATCTTACACACTTTTGACTGATTCAGTGTACAGTAAGTGTTTGTTCACTGTGGAATAATTCCAAAATCCTGTGATTTCTGTCTTGTCTTACCTTCTAACAAACTCGGAACAAAATAAGTGCTTTATAAGATCAGTGTAGGGGGAGAGGAGAGGGGAAGGGAAAGGACAAATTGAGATGTTACATGCATGGCCCAACTCCCCATGAGGAATGGGTTCATTATGTCCTGTAAACATGTACTGTACTAACAAAAAATGATAACCTTTTAAAACTAAAGGCTACAGGAAAATGATTTTAAAAACCAGCAAACATCATCGTATCATCACAGGCTCCTTGAAACATGCACTTCTCTGCCCTTCCAGTTGAGATTCAGTCTCTTTTTTTCTTTCATTTTTTAATTTTTATTTTTAATTTTTTTAGCCTCTATTTTTTCATTGCCTTTCTACTTAATTAACTTTGTAAAGTCGACTCCAGTCTGTCCGAGAGGCAGGCAGCATTTAATAAAATCCACTTGCTGTTTCAAGTGTGGATAATTAAAGCTGGCAATTGGAAATTGGGGAGCAGAAGAATCACATCTGAGCACTCAAAACTCGGGTCCCTGCTTGCTCTGCCTCTGTTCACAGTTTCTCAACATCCTTCGCTGTGTCAGAAGACCGGCCATGACACAACCCCCTTCCAGGAAGGAAACTGGGTGTAGCTTTGGAAACTGGGTGTGGCAGATAGCAGTAGGAAGGCTGGGTAGGGTGTGAAGGGAGGTGGGGAAGCTGGTTGACTGTTGAGAGTATACGGACTGGCTGGGCTGAGTGGTGCACACTGGTAATTCCAGCACTTGGAGGCTGAGGCAGGAGGATTGCCGTGAGTCCACATCTTAGCTGTAACTCAGTTTCAAGCCAAGAAGAAACTTAGAGTTTAGGAAAAGGGAGAATTTATTGGAGAACGGGTGCTATTGTTCCAGGCACCCAAGGAAGACTTTAGAGCTCTGCTAGAAGGGTGAGGATGGGTCACACCCAGCCACTTTCCAGCCTCCCAAGCCTCCTAGTGGATTATGGTCCCTTTCCTGGATAATTCTCTCTTGTGTCCAGAATTAGTCATCTCCTTTCTCTATGTCTGCACTAATTCCCACGCACCCCAGGCACCCCCAGCTCCCGGAGAGGTCTAAATCTTTGCATGCTCAAACGTAATGGGTGCCCACAGATTTCTCATTTTGAGAATGCTCCTGGGGCCTCGAGCGGGTTGATCTCCTCGGGCCTGTTCCAAGGGGCGGTCTCGGGATCTCATGGCCATCACCCCGGGGACCTTGCTCTGCAAACCTCCAGGAGGCAGGCACAGCAGGGCGGCTGGGTGTCTCATTTGCCTACGTGGGGCTTTCACTGTGGAGTGAGCCAGCTGCCCACCAGGAGAGCTCTGATGTCAGTATTGTAGGGCCTTTTCATCTTTCCCAGGGGAGTTTCTCGCACTCTCCTGCCCACAGGGCATGTGTCTGATGGACTGTGGAGGTTGTGGTGGCTGCAAGGGGAAGAGGTGCAGGTGCTCCTGGCCTGTGAAGGGACCCTGCTTAGACCTCTGCTTCCAGTCTGTGTCCTGTTGGTGACTCTGCTGCCCAGTCCAGGAAACCTGTTTTGTCCTTTTGTAGTGGAAATCTGGTGTCTTTTGCTGGCATGGAGGAGGGACAGTCACCCACTAAAGGATGGCGGGGCGCACTAGGGGTCTAACTGCTTTTTATTTTTCCCCTGTGCTGGGAATCAAACCCAAGACCTCATCTCCACTAGGCAAGTGCTCTACCACTGAGCGAAATCACCACCCCTTAAATGCTGCTTCAACAGACTTTTGTTTATTTCCTTATTTTAGAGCAATGGGGATTGAACTCAGGGCCTCACACACACTAGCAAACACTTTGCCTTTGAGCTAGATCTCCAGCCCTTTTTATTTTTTATTTTGAGGCAGAGTCTTGCTAAATTGCCCAGGCTAGCCCTGAATTTGTCATTCTTCTATCTCAGCCTCCCAGGTACTAGGATTATAGGCAGGTACCACTGAGTCCAACCTAAATGGACATTTGTCAGTCACCCTGTTTTTAGGCCCATTTTTTTGTTTGTTTGGTTGTTGGGTTGGTCGATTGGTTGGTTTTTGTGAGATACAGTCTCGCTATGTAGTTCAGGCTGGCCTTGAACTCACTATGTAGCCCAGGCTGGCCTCAAACTCCTGGTGATCCTCCTGCCTCAGCCTCCCAAGTGCTGGGATTACTGGCATGCGCCACCACGCCCAGCATGGGTCCATGTTTAACCTCGTTTTAAGTGGTACTTAATCCCAAGCCTCTGGAGGTTCTGTGGTATCAGAAGCTGCTTTTACCCACGGGTGACAGGATTTGACTTTCTCAAGTCTTTTAATTCAGTTGTCACAGGTTTGTCTCTCTCCCTCTCTCTTTTTTTTTTTTTTTTTTTTTGTGCTGGGCATAGACCTCAGGGCCTTGTGCTTGCCAGGCAAGCTTTCTACCACTGAGCTAAATCCCCAACCTGGAGTCACGTTTGGCAAGCATGGCAGTCCCATGGTCATGGAGAAGGAACAGGCTGTCGGTCTTCAGAAAGGAGCCTCTGGGTTGGGGATGTAGCTCTGTGGCGAGAGGCTTGTCTAGCATGTAAGAGGCGCTGGGTTCAATTATTAGTACTGACCAGAGATGGGTCTCCAGACATAGTCCCGGAGATTCTACTAGGGCTAGAAAATAGGAGGCTGAAATGGAGGGATTCTGGGTCTGAGGGTAGGGCTCTTTCTGTTCAGCACACCCTGTTAGTCATGAGGGCAGAAATGAGGAGAGGGCACAGGAGGAGAAAAGGTCCTTTAATTCCTGGGGTAGGAGCTGGCTGTCCACAGGAAGCTTCTGGTTCTTGCTGCTCCTTGATTGGACAGGGAGGAGACGGGGCTTCTCTGTGGCTGTATGTACCATCCTATTTGGAGACAGGATCAGAGTCTATATAGGGAAGCCAGGACTGGTAGTGAATGACTGATCCCAGCACTTGGGAGGCTGAGGCAGAAGGATCGCTGTGAGCTCGAGGCCAGCCTGGGCTACACAGTGAGTTCAAGACCAACACGAATGACACAGCTCAACCCTGTCTCAGAAAAAGAACAGAAATGGGTAGGGCACCTATCTGAAAGTCAGATCCGTCTGCCCTGACTGTGCCCTGTCTGTCCCCACCCCACTCTGTAACAGGGCCAGGAGGAAAATCGCTGGGGACCTCAGATGATTTGCTCCTGGGCATTTATCTCAGCGCCACAGGTGGACAGAGATGTCCCCAAATTTCTGCACAGATCCAGCAATGACATCTCTGTGCTACCTCTGAACCCCTCACCCCTGCCCCTGACCTCCCTGTGACCTTGAGTTCCACTTCTCAAGGACACACTGTTGTCCCACAAAAACTGTTTCCAAAGTTCAGTGTTTCAAATTGATTTCATCTTCCTTCCGCCTCCTGGGCTCGAAGCCTGGGAACTGTTTTCAGCTCCTACCTCTCCCTCAGCACTGGCACCGGCAGCCAGCCAGTCACCTCTGTACCACTGCTAATGGTTCTCACATTCAACCCGGGTACGTGGCGTGGGAACCTGACACACAGATCGAGAGCTAAGCTTTGCCACAGAAGCCTGACGTCAGTGCGGGAGTCAGTTACCAGCAGGAAAGTCTGGCCACGTGGGGCCACGAGGGCCACCCCGAGGGCAAGAGCAGGGACTGAGCCCAGCGCCACATTCCCAGGGTAAGAGTGGATGAGGGAGAACAGAAGCTACGATGTCTTTAACTTCCTCAGCAAGATACCTAGAAGGGGACTAGCTGGGTTGGATGGAATTTTTATTGATGTATTCATTTATTTATTTAATTTTATTAGTACGTGTTTGCAGTACATAATGTTTATGTTTCTTGTGTGGAGTAGGTACGTGTACACAATATATCCCAATTTCTGGGGTTGGGGATTTAGCTCAAGTGGCAGAGCACTTGCTTGGTAAGTGCTAGGCCCTGAATTTGATCCCCAGCACCAGCAAAAAAAAAAAGAAGAAAAAATACAGAATTGAGCCCAGTAGGCTGCTGCCTTTCTCTCTCTGAGTCTTGACAGAGCCACTACTTTTCACCCGGTCACTCAGCCTCTCCCCTGGGGAGTGACCTGTGGCTCCTTTCTTATGACCTGCGCATCTATAGCTTCTGCCCTGAATTATGTCCAACAAGAATCTCACAATCTCCGAGGAGCCTCCTGCATGGCCGTCTCCGACCCATATTGGGACTCTGCGCGGGCTTCCTTGTGGAGTCCCAATTCCTCGGCAGCTGCTGCTCACAGAGCTCCCCACCTTCCTCTGACACCTCTCCCTGACCTTCCCCATGTCGGGTGGGGACAGCTACGCCTCGCCCCTGGCCCTCCGAGCCTTCTCCCCTGCTCCTGCTCCCCCGGGCCTTGTCCCCTGTCGGGGGTCACTTCCTCTCTGTCTCTCCTCACAGAGCCTACCCGTCACACGTCACACGTCACACGTCACATGTCACACGCCACACACCTCCCTCCTGCTTGCCGGGCTGAGCATCAAGGGTCGCTGCCTTTCAGTGCAGTAGCCGAGCAGTCTCTGCTTTCTGGGTGGTTGGCAATTGTTTTCTTTCTACTTTTTAAATGCATTTTGCTATTATCTTGGCCCAACATGAATCATGCTATAATGGCATGAAGAACATAAACTCTAGTATGTCTTCTGAAGGTCAGATTCGAGCTAGGCAGAGGCCGAAGGGCAGGGTGCTCTTTGGGAATGTGGCTGCTGGGCAGTCCAGTGGGGCTGTCTGACCTCAGCATTAACCTTGACAGGACGGGGAGGTGCCGCTCGGTGGTCACGCGCCTGGTTAATCCAGACCAGAACCAAAATCCCAGCTTTGTCATCACCCCTGGGCCGTAGGGAGCTCAGTTAACGGTCTGGGTTTCCATGTTCACTCACTGTATTGGCCTTTGGAAACTCACTTAGGTTCTGGGAACCTCATTCAGTCAACAGCTTTAATACCTACAGACCTGTGTGCCAGACTATTGTGAGTTCCAATAGCAAACAATCCAGACAGCTGGGCCTGGTGGCGCACGCCTGTAATCCCAGCACTCGGGACGCTGAGGCAGGAGGATCCCTGTGTGTTCAAGGCCAAGGCCTGCCTGGATACACAGCAAGACCATGTTTCAAAAAAAACAAAACAAAACAAAACAAAAAAAACCCCCAAAAATCCTACAGACAAAGTCTCCATCCTGAAGGACTTTTATATTCTGTAAGGAGAGGCAGATAATAAACAACCAAAAACTATGTGATATTTCATTTTCTTTCTTTTTAGGTGACACATAATAATCATACATATGCATGGGCCAGAGTGTGATATTTGAATCTGTGTGCAATGTGTTGGGGTCAAATCAGGGTAATTAGCATATCCATCACCTGGCATGTTTATCATTTCTTGTGTTGGAAACATTCAAAATCCTTTCTTCTAGTTATTTTGAAATAAAAAAGAAATATATAATAAATTATTGTTAACTGTAGTCAGCCAACTGTGCTATAGAAACTTGGGGGCTGGGGATTTAGCTCAAGTGGTAGAGTGCTTGCCTAGCAAGTGCAAGGCCCTGAGTTTGATCCCCAGCACCCCCCAAAAAGAGAAAAAAAAAAGAAACTAGAGCTTATTCCTCCTATCTAACTGTATTTTTGTGCCCAATATATTTTATTGTTTGTTTGTTTGTTTTTGTGGTACTGGGAGAACCCAGGGCCTTTACACCGAGCTACATCCCCAGCCCTTTTATTATTTTTTTTATTTTGAGAGACAATCTTAAATTGCTAAATGCACAGGCTGAGCTCAGACTTGTGATCCTCCTGCTTCAGCCTCCCAGAGTGCTGGGATCACAGGTGTACACCACCACGTCCAGCTAAAATATTTCATTTTTATGTGTATATACACACAAGAGTGCTCATGAACACACACACACACAATGTGTCAGATGATGATTAAGTGCTATGAAAAAAGGCAAAGAGGAGGAATCTAGAGCTGGCGAGTGGGTGGGTTTGTTGATTTAGTGGGTGGTCCATGGAGACCTGGGCGGGTGGCATCTAAGCAGAGACGGAAGGAAAGGCGGGCGTCACTCTGTGGGAAAAGGCTCCGGGTGTGGGCTGGCAGTGCGTGAGGCACAACAGGACCACAGTGGCTCAAGCCAGGCGAGGGGAAGTGGGAGGAGATGAAGGCAGGGAGGTGGCAGAGGTTGATCACTGAACCCTGAGAGGCTGCGACTGGGACTTGGGCAGCTGGGAAAGGCGGCCACAGGGCAGCGCCACGTGTTTGGTGGCACTTACATCTAGTGTGGACGGTGAGTAAAGAAACACCTTGGGAAAAAAAAAAAAAGAAACACCTTGAGAGTCCAGTCTGGTCATGGTCTGAGCGCTGCAAGGCTGAAAGGGTCACTTACTGAGCTGGGCAAGCTGCAGATGGAGTAGTTGGGGGAACGGATATGGCTTGGTTTGGGGTGTCGTGTTGGCTGTGTCTGTTAATGCCCAAGTCCAGCCACTGAGGAGGCAGCTGAGTATCCAGGCCCAGAGTTCAGGGGACAGGTTAGGGCTGAAGAGAGAAACCCAGGAGAGCTCCACATAGAGAGACAGATTTTTGTTTGTTGGCTTTTTTGAGACGGGGTCTTGCTATGTTGTTTGCTGGACTTTAACTCTCTCTGTAGGCTGGCCTCAAGCAATCCTCCTGCCTCGGCCTCCCAAGTGCTGGATTACAGGTGGGCACCACCACAGTGGGCAAGAGGTGGATCTTAAAGCATGAAGGTGGATGAAATCACTGGGGTGTGAGCAAGGACAGAGAAGGACAGAGAGGAAGGATTGAGTCCTGGGCCCCTGCAATGTTTTGAGCCCCAGAAGATGAACAGAAACTGGAAAAATATGGAGAAGGAGGGGCCAGCAATGGAGAAGGAGGGGTCAGCAATGGAGAAGGAAAACCAAGAAAGAGTGAGGCCCCAGAGGCTGAGGGAAGATGTGTTCATTTCCGGCATTGCTGTTGCTAATATTCCTGATGGACTGAACCAGGGCGGAGGAGGGTGATTCTTTTTTTTGTTGTTGTTGTTGTTTTTGAGTCAGGGTCTCCCTATAGGAGGGTGATTCTGTTAGCATTTTATCAACAGGTACTCTAGAGGAGTGGTATGGTGAAGGCCACCATTTGTGTGTGTGTGCGTGTGTGTGTGCGTGTGCGCGTGTGCGTAAGGCTGCTTTTTTTTTTTTTTTTTTTTTTTTTTTTTTTGCTGGGGATCGAACTCAGGGCCTTGAGCTTGCTAGGCAAGCACTCTAACCACTGAGCTAAATCCTCAGCCAAGGCTGCCATTTTTAGTGGTTGAACAAACCAGTTCCCTTTCCCCTAAGTAGGTTTACCCTGACCCCATACAGCTGCCTGAGTTGGGAATCAGGAAGCAACAAGGCAATGAGGGTTGGGTGTCGGGGCCAGAGCTCGGCAGGAGACCTTGCAGTTGGGCCAGAAAGGCCCGAGGTCCCATAATACAGCTTAGTCCCCTGGAGCCCGTGAGCACCAGGGCAGACCCTGGCCCATCAGGAAGGTGGCGCTTGGGCAGAATGAGGAGCAAGAAGGGGCCCGGGGGTGGAGCAGACAGGTTCTGTGAGTACACTGATTTTCAGGGCAGGAAACCCAAGTGGAGCTCCCAGCTTCCTGCTCTGTGGGCCAAGACCTGCCGCACTCTGGATTCACCATTTCCTCCTCCTTCCCCGACCTCGGGAATCCCCTCCCTCTCTGAGGATCTGCTCTTCTCCCTCAGCAGCACACCCTTCCGGTCCTCTCAGCCCAGGGTCCCTCACATCGGCCCTGGCAGCTGCTTCTTGTTCTCTGAAATAAGAGAGAAGTCTTCTCTTGTTCCCATGGCCTCACTAATTAGGCACAGCTCATTCCCTCCCATTTCCCGTTTCCGAGAGCTGTGACATTACACAGCCCTGCCTTCCTGTGCTAGCATTTACACAAAGACAGGCTGGGAGGACAGACGAAGGCCTGCCCCAAGACACACCCCGTAGACCACAGAGGTGAAGGTGAACAGGAGCTGGAAGGAAGAGGAAGTCACCGACAAAGCCGCCCCTGTAGCCCCTCTACATGTCTTGTGTCTCGGAGGGAGAGTCTCTCTCTGCCCTCCGGTTATAATGTGCAATGCTCTGTTCGGTTCTTGGGCAAAGAACAGACCGTTTGGCCACAGCACGATCTGCCCGGGGAGCCAGGCGTCGGCCTGGGCCTTCTGAGCAGGGGTGTGACTGTGCCCGCTGCACAGGAAGGAGGCTAAGAGGCCTCCAGGCCCGGGGTCGGCGAGACCAGCAGTCGGCCCAAGGGCCTGGTGTATGTCTCAGGGCCCAGTGGAGGGTTTGGCAGGACAGCACAGCCTTCTCTCACTATCCGTCCGTCCAGCCATGTGGTTACTGCTCGGGGGCCCAGCTTAGAGTCCAGCTCTCAGCGGGTGAGGATGATGGCAGAGTAGTCCTTGAGATGTCCACAGAGATGACGCCTGGGAGGTGGGGTGGGGCTGCTGGAGGTGCCCTAGTGTGTGAATTTGTGTCTCCTTTACAGTTTGACTCTGTAACTTCCCTGTGTGGGAAATGAGACCAGCTGAGCAGAGTGGTGCACGCCTGTAATCTCAGCACTTGGGAGGTTGAGGCAGGAGGGTCGCCATGAGTTTGAGACCAGCTTGTGCTTCATACTGAGTTCAAGGCCAGCCCGAACTACATAGCAAAACCCTGTCTCAAAAAGAAAGAAAAGAAAACAAATGAGGCCAATCCCATCTGTCCTCTTTGCTCGTGGCTTGGGCACCCAGTGGAATGACAGGTGGAGGAACAAGAAGGTTGAGAGAGGGCCTGGGGATTTAGCTCAGTGGTAGAACGCTTGCTTAGCAAGTGTAAGGCCCTGAGTTCAATACCTAACACACCCCCCCCCAAAGAAAAAGAAGGGGAGAGAGAGCTAGAAAGTGGGCCCAGGTGGGAAGTTTTCTTCCTCTGGTCCCTTCCTGTCCATCCATTCTTAGGAATACTCAGAGCTATTTGTCTTTCCTCATCTCCAGAGTAAAAGTGGTGCAGGATGTGACCTGCTAGGTGAGCCCAGCAGGGATCCAGCTGCCTCCCGAAGGACACGCAGCAGCCTGGTGAGGCTGCCTCCTCTGGGGAGAAAGCGACAGCTGAGTGCCAGGTATAGGAGGGAGACCTCAGTCTTCCTGGCGTTAGACACCTTCATGCCTTTTTAGTGGGCTACCAGGTGATTGCAACATCTAATAGCAAACAACAGAGGGTTGGGGGTGAGGGGCAGGTTGTGGGGTCGGCGCAAGGCTGGAGCAGAGCCAGGACTTGCGCTTCCTTCCTTCTCCTGATCTTGGGCGGTTGCCACAAGGACGGACAAGAGAAGGAAAGGATTTGGAGTGTGCTGCAGGCTGGCCTGAAACAGCAGGCTGGTCTCTCTCTTTCCAGTGAGCCTCAAGCTCTGCCCCGGGCCTCCCTGCCAGGTCCCACAACCCGAGTCCGAGAGGGGTGGGTATGGCTGGCACAGGCTGTGCCCTCCGGTACAAGACACTGCGTGCTCCTTTGCCCACAGGACTGAGCAGCCTGCACTCACTAGCCGCAGTGTTTGTGGTGGCTGCCAGAGCTGCTGGGAGGGAGGGCAAGGTGGTCAGGAGGGTGAGTATATGGGCCAGGCGTGATGGTGCACGCCTGTAACGCCACCACTCAGGAGGCTGAGGCAGGAGGACTGTTCAAGGCCAGCCTGGACCCCATAGCAAGAACCGGCCTCCTCCCTGCTCTGCCCACTGCCATAAGAAACCCCACTCTCTGCCTCATGGGCACAGCGACAGCAGGCCCGCAGCCAGAGGGGCCCGTGCTGGGCAGTGGGAAGATGCTGCAGGGCAGCTCCCACTCCTGGCACTGTGGCTCCCCAGGCCTCAGCGTCACCCTCTGTCACAGTGCAGTCACTGAGTTTCCTGGAAGCAGGAATGTGTCCTGAGAGTGCTTCGGTGGAAGACGAGACACATGTGTGAGACAGCCGGCGTTGTTCTAGAGAGCTCCTGGCAAACAGATGCTGGCTGAGTCCTGGTTCTGCACGGGGGACGCCTTGTGGGTCCTCGACGTGGGCTGTCCTGGCAGGTGGAGGGAATCCACCTCTTCCCAGGAAGCTGGAGGAGCACCTGGAACTTCTCAGGGAAGAGGAGCCGGTGCAGTCAGCGCCCCGGGTCAGGACCTTGTCCACTGACGGGTCCCCTGGGGGCACTGCTTTGGGGCTGCCTACGAGCGGGGCCCTGCTCTCTTCCTGGGAAGGAAGCAGCTGTTGCTAGGCTCCAGGGTTAGGCAGAGGCTCCCAGGGGCTCCCACGCCTGCCTCGCTCTCAGGGAGGGGATGGCAGAGAGCAGCAGGAGACTAGGTCCCTTGGGCGCCCCGAAGTGGGTGACTGGACAGCAGCCAGCCTGTGCAGATAAGGGCTCAACCCACCAGGACCCTGGAGATCACCCACCCGAGCTCTGGGGTCTCCCAGGTAGACCTAGGAACTTTGGGCTGTTTCCTCTCCAGTCCACAACATCTGCTTTTAATTAATTTATTTATTTAGGTTTTTATTTGAGACGAGGTCTCGCTCTGTAGTTCGGGCTGGCCTTGAACTCACGTTGATTCTCCTGTCTCGGCCTCCTGAGTGCTGAGGTTACACTTGTGCCCCATCACACTGGGCGATAAATAGTTGCTGTGGCCACTGGCACCGGAGGGGGATTCTGGGAAGACAGTGAGTGTGCTGGGTCCTATCCTGGAAGACAAGGGGTGTTTTTCATGTCCGGTCCTTAGGGACTAAGAGTGACGGAGGGGAGGTCTCCTCCAGCCAGAGTTAGGCCAGATGCTAGCTCAGTGTCTGGCACACAGTAAGCAGCTGGTAATCATTTATGAATGAACCACTGGATGCTGGTATCACTTGTGGCAGAGTTTGAGCCAGCCAGGCAAGTCTAAATTCTGGTTCTACCTCTGACTGCTCTGGGCCTAAGACAAACCCTCTGACCTCTTGCAACTTCAAGGACACAAATGCTTGAATTAAAAAAAAAAAAAAAAAAGCCTGAACTAGACAGGAATCTTCTTTATGAAGATCATTAGTTTAAACCAAAAAAGAAATGTCCACAGCTCACACAGCTGGAAGGGGCAGCAACAAAAACCAGACCTTGAACACAACCCAAAGTCTCTAAGACTCTTTCTCCTTGTCTCTACCTGACTGCTATTATTATTTTATTTTGGAGTTCTTTTTTTTGTTTTTCTTTTGTTTTTGTTTTGGTGCTGGGGATTGAACTCAGAGCTGTGTGCTTGGTAGGCAAGCGCTCTACCACTGAGCTAAATCCCCAACCCCAATTTTTGGTTTTTTGAGACAGGGTCTCACTATGTAGTTAAGGCTATCCTTGAACTCATTATGTAGTCCAGGCTGGCCTCAAACTCTCAGTGATCCTCCTGCCTCAGCCTCCTGAGTGCTGGGATTACAGGCATGCACCACCACACCTGGTCCCTGCCTGACTCCTGAGACAGCCTGTAGCCACGCGGCAGGGAAAGTGACCATTTGCTGCCCAGACTCATGTTTGTTTTGTTTTTGTTTCTGTTTTTGTTGCTCAGGGCCTTGCACTTGCTAGGCAAGCAGTCTAACCACTGAGCTAAATCTCCAGCCCCCAGACTCATGTTTGGAAAGAAGGTTTCTCTCTCTCAACATCAGTTTATCCATTTCGGAGCAGGTCTGTATGTGTGCGTGTGGCGGTGGTAAGGGGCTGGAGACTGGACCCAGGGCCTTTAAACAACATTCCCAAGCCTTTTTTTCTTATTTGTTATTTTGAGACAGGATCTTACTAAATCACTAAGTTGCCCCGGGCTGCGCTTGAACCTGTGATCCTCCTACCTTAGCCTCCCAGAGTGCTGGGACTACAGGCTTGCGCCATCACTCCTGGCTTTAGAGAAGGTTTTGCTGGGTCCTGCTTGGTCCTGTCCAGGCCTACGTCACATGCCTGGTCCTACAGTGGGGGAAGCGGGTTGTTACCAGGAGACGAGGAATGGGAAAGCGGGCGAGCAAACAAAACAATAATTATCACAGTACTTACAATGCCCAAAGGGTTCACTGGTTATGTGTGTGTTGAGGTTGGTGGGGCTATGTGGGGAAAGAGCTCAAAAAATGGGCACACAGGTAATCAAAACTAGGCTTTTCGTATTTAGTTGTTATAGTGGTAGCAGCAGTAGCAGCAGTGTCTTACTACTGTAAAACAGTCTCGTTATGCTGGGCTTGAACTCACTATGTAGTCCGGGCTGGCCTCAGACTCATGGCAATCCTCCTGCCTCAGCCTCCCAAATTGGGATTACACACATGTGCCACCACGTCCAATTGCCTATTCAGTTGATTATTATTAGGTGTCAATCATTTGGCTGCTACTGTATGTCAGTTCTGTTCTAGGCTAAGTATTTGTTTTGGATATGCGGTATACCTCTTTCTCATTCTTACAACCCTAAAACAGGTATTACTAACTTGAAAAGTGAAGAGATGGGTCTGGGACTACTGCTCAGTGGCCCTGTGGGAAGTATCACTGGCCTAGCATGTGCACGGCCTGGGTTCGGTACTCAGCAATGCAAAATTAAATAAACCAGGCATGGTGGTGCATGCCTGTAAGCCCAGGCTTCGGGAGGTTGAAGTAGGATTACCCCTAGTTTGCAACCTGAGTGTCTTAGTTACTGTTTTTTCATTGCTGAGACAAAATACCCAACACCCAAAATTAGAAGAAAGGTTTATTTGGTTCATAGTTTGTAGAGGTGTTAGTCCACAATCAGCTGGATCCAAGGCAGGGTGGCCTGGCCGACAGGCAGAAGGCAGCAAGGTAAGCAAGGGATGCAAGCAAAGAGGTCTAGACAGCTTCTTCCTGTGCCTTATATTCTATCCAGACTGCCTAAATTTAGGGTGGGCAGTACTCCTACCCTTAATCCTAATACCCTTAACCCCAGCATCTTATCCTTGATCCCAGCAGAACTATGCCAAAGCGAGCAGTGGACTAATTTAGTAATCGTGCACTCCAGATCCAGCCTCACTATGACAGCATGAGGCTTTGGGGGGACATCTAGACACAAACTGTAACAATGAGCTACACAGTGAGTTCAAGCCCAGCCTAAACTACATAGTGAGACACTGTCTCAAAAAAACAAATCATAGATCTTCTGCTTCTGTCTGCCATTGTATGCTTGCACTTACTTCCAGCTTAACCATGACTTCTCATAAGATTTCTACACAGCCTGTGGTTTTTTTGTTTTGTTTTGGTGCTGAGGATCGAACTCTGGGCCTTGTGCTTGCAATGTAAGCACTCTAACTGCTGAGCTAAATCCCCAGCTTTGCAAGACTTCTAGAATCAAGCTATTCCTAGCCAAGAAGCAAAAGCAGAATAGTCCCACTCCTCAGTGGATTTGGGTGAAAACTAGTAATAAAATCAGGTACAACTCCAAGAAGAAACACTGGAGGCGGACCAAGCTGGGACTGTAAGGAAGTGCACATGAGCTGCAGCAGAAGGTCACCTTCTTTATCACGGTCGAGATTATATCACCATATCAAGCTTTAGCTCAGTGATTAGAGTGCTTGCCTCACAAACACAAGGCCCTGAGTTCGATCCCTGGCACCACAAAAAAAAAAAAAAAAAAAAAAAAAAAAAAAAAAAAAAAAAAAAAAAAAAAAAAAAAAAAAAAAAAAAAAAAAAAAAAAAAAAAAAAAAAAACAAAAAAAAAACCATTGGCTAAAAAAAACAAAAACAGAAAAACCATTGGCTGGCTGGGGATTTAGCTCAGTGATTAGAGTGCTTGCCTTGCAAGCACAAGGCCCTGAGTTCGATCCCTGGCACCACAAAAAAAACAAAAAAAACAAAAAAAACAAACCATTGGCTGGACAGTTGAACATGCTTGATCAGGAATCTAAATTTTTTTCTGTGACCAGCACTAGTTAGTCAACAATAAATGTTTGAAATATTTTTAAAAAACCAAATAATAATAATAAATAAATAGAGACTGGGGTTAAAGTTTCACAGGAAATGAGTGATTGATCCAGAATTAAACTCTGCTCCTTCTGCCCATGTTTTTGTCCAAGGTCAAGCTAGCTCTTCAGAAACCAAAACTGATCAGGCATGCCTGTAATCCCTGTAATCTTTGGGAGGCTGAGGCAGGAGGATGGAAAGTTTGAACCTAATTTGGGCAATTTACTGATGTAGCAATCTCCACCTCAAAATAAATAAAAAGAAAAAAGCTGGGGACTTAGCTCAGTGGTTAGAGTGCTTGCCATGAAAGCTCAAGGCCCTGAGTTCAATCCCTGGCACCAAAAAAAAAAAAAAGAAAAGAAAAAGAAAAAAGCTGGGGATATAGCTCAGTTTGAAGTCCTGGGTTCAATACTCAGTATGAAAGAGAACGCGAGAGAGAGAGGAGAAAAGGAGAAAGAGAGGAGCTGAACATGTAGGACAGTTGCTCAGGCCACATCTGAGTTCCGGTAGGTGCGGTTGGGCCCAGGCCGGCGATACTCTCAGTTCTCACGCCCTTCCCAACTTTCTTTCCGGGCTCCCCTTGCAGACTGATAAATCAGTGCCTGTTTTTCTGCAAGTGGCGTTTCTCAGACTTGATCCTCGCCTGGTGACCCCGTTGGAATCTACTAGGGCCAAGCCTGGCGGGCAGGAGGAACCACGGACAGGGCGCTTGGAAGGATACTGGCCGTGTGGAAAGTATCATCTGGCCAAACCACAGATACCCCGTGTTCCCTGCCCCCCTCCTGCCTCTGTGTGGCCCCCCACGGATGTCTGCACGACCTGCAGAGGTCTGGGCTCCACATCCCCAGCCTTGCCTGCTCCCAGCTCTCGCCGCACTGCCCCACACAACGGGAAAGGCGTGGCCTGTGATCTTACTATGGCTGATGGCTGGCAGCCATCTGTGGCTATGAAATTTAAATATTAAAAAGTAATCAAATTGGGGTTGGGGATTTAGCTCAAGTGGTAGCGCCTAGCAAGCGTAAGGCCCTGAGTTTGATTCCCCAGCACCAAAAAAAAAAATCAAATTAACAGTTCGTCCCTCTGTCACACTAGTCATCTTGCAATTGCCGACAGCCTCTTGTGTAGTGGTGCCTGCACCACACAACAGAAAGCTCTTATCCCAGCAGGTTCTAGGGGACAGTACTGGAGTGGACTTTCACAAAGCAGGCCCTGGTTACCAGTGCAGAGGAGCCCAGGGTGGACTTCACCTAGTCTGGAGGTTGGCTGTTGTTACAATGTTTGGGTCTTTTGTTTGCTTGGTTTTTTGTTTTGTTTTGAGTCAGGGTCTCGGTATGTAGTCCAGGCTGGCCTACAACTCGGGGACTCCTTCTGCCTCGGTCTCCTGAGTGCTGGGATTGCAGACATGCACCACCACACAGGTGGGACTTGACCTATTTGTTTAATCTTTCGACAAATATATGCCACCTACAGTATTCCGAGCCCTCAATACACAATAGCATGTAGTAGTAGCAGGCTGGACCTAGAAAGGAAAAGGCAATTGCTAGGGAGGTGCCCAAGTATCAGAACCCAGGGCCAGGAGAGGCAGAGCCCAGACTGGTGGGGAATGCTCCCTAGAAAAGGGACTACTCACCACGTGTGGTGCCACACACTCGAAATGAGGAGAATCACTGTGAGTTTGAGGCTAGCCTGGACTACATAGCAAGACCTTGTCTCAAAACCAAAAATGTGGGGCTGGGGATTTAGCTCAGTGTTGCCTTGCAAGCACAAGGCCATGAGTTCAATCCACAGCACCCAAACAAAACAAAACAAAACAAAACAAAACAAAAAACCAAAAATGTGGGTGGGGAACTCTCAGTGCAGACCTGTGAGCTGAGGCATCAGGAGACCAGCTTTGGGGCAGCACCCTCTTCTGCCCACATGGGCCCTGAGGAGATGTCCCTACAGCCTGCAAGGCTCTCCACCCCATCCTCCCTTCTCCCCTGAAGCCAGCTCCTTGAAGGGAGGCAGCGAGATGCGACTAGGCAGGGTTCCCCCGAGGCCATTACTCAAGAGTTCTGTGCCTGGCCTCAGGTTTGGGGGCCTGATAACTCAGAGCTCTACAGAAACAGGGCCTGGAGCCCTGAGTCCTTACAGCAGGGGGCTCCTCTGGCGAAGCCGACCCGCAAAGCCGACGCCGCTGTGGGGGGGATGCGGGGTCAGACCGTATCCCCAAGACCCGCCCAAGATGCCAACCTCCCCCGAGCCCCGTGGAGGGGCAGGCCACACCCCTGCGGGCCACCCCCAGCCGCTGAGCCCCTCACCACGCGGCACCCACCCACGCATGCGCAGCTCCGTGGCGGAGGTCCCACCCCCTCCCTCCTGCTGGCCCCTTGGCCGGAAGCGACCTCCCTGCTGTGACTGTGTCTGTGGCAGCTAAGTGACCCGAATTCATTCAGAGCGTGCTTGTTTGCGAGAGAGGAGCTCGATGGCCTTACTTAAGCCTGCTAAGCGGAGGGGATGGTGACGCAGGGACAGCGATCCTCCCACTTATGACACGCGAGGAAACGAAGGTTGGCGGGCGCACGCGGTGACGGAGGAGGGCCGGGCAGGCGCCACCGCCCCGCCCGGCGCGCGTGTCTCAGCGCCGTCCCATGTCCGCCCCCGCCCCCGGCCCGGCCGCAGTGGATCCCGCGCCGGGAGGAGAGCCGACGGGGCGGGCTGCTCCGGGGCCTTCTGTGCCAGCTCCTGCGCGGGCGGCCGTAGAGTCGCCCTTTGTTTCGCGGAGTTAGGTCACACGGCGCTTCCGGCACGGGGTGTTCCGGGCGCCGCGCCAGGGCCCGGCCGCCCCGCCCCCGCCGGCCCTTCGCAGAACCCCCCCCCCGCCTTCCGGTCCACGCCCGCCGCGCCGCCCGGGCCGCCGGTCTTCTCGGGTTGGCGCTCTTCGGCTTTCCCTGGTTTCCTGCAGGGCCATGGCTTTCCCGGGTCCCACTTCGCCCCTATCCTGGACGACACCAAGTGCTTAAAATCGGGCTCCTTTTGCCGGGCATGGTGGCACGTGCCCACAATCCAAGCACTCGGCAGGCTGAGGCAGGAGGATTGCCTTAAATTTGAGGCCAGTCCGGGCTACATAGTGAGTTCAATGGCGACCTAATTAACATAGCGAGACCCTGGCTCAAAAAACAATACAAACAAAAATCAGGCTTCCCCAGGATACACTTAAGTAACTAAGAACTGGGAAGGTATACTGGACTCAATCCTCATCTCTTAATAGGGTGGCCGGGACAGCCTTGAGCCTCCTCCCTCCCTTCCCTGCCCATCTATCTCACCCACAAGCAAAACACGAGAAAAATCAGCAGCCGGCCTGGGCTTGGCCTTCCTCTTTGGCACAGAGCGATGCCGGGCCAAAGCCACAGTCAGGGGAAACGGGCTCCCCCCTGCCACTGTGGCCCATCCTACTGGTGGGCCATCCCCTGGCCAGTCTGCCCTGTGTCCCTTAGAACCATGGAACTTTATGGGGACCACCTAAGCGCGCTCAAGAATTCAGTCAACAGGGGTTGGAGGTTTAAACTCAAGTGGTAGAGCACTTGCCTAGCAAGCGCAAGGCCCACAGTTCGATCCCTAGCACCCCCACCAAAAAAAGAATTCAATCGACAAATGTTTATTAAGCGTGTACTGTGTGCAGGGCAAAATAGGGCCTCCCAGAGGGGCTTAAGGGGTGGGGGTGGGGTAAAGGAATTCCCTTTGCTACCAAGCAGTGATTGGCCTCCAGAGGCTCAGCTTCCTTGGGGAGGCCAGCTTCTCCGGGCCACCACCATGCCTTCACCCAGGGCAGCTAGACAGACCCCAGTAACTGGGCAGGTGCTGCCATTTCTGGGGGCTGACGGTGGGTCCCCAGCCTTGAGGATGGTGCCGGGAGGGGTGCTGTCAGGCCCTTTGTGAGCCTGTGGCAGGGGTCCCTGGCATCTTCTCTCTCTCTGGGCTGTCTTTCCTGGTGGCTGTGTCCTTGCGGTCGCCTCAGGGCTTGGTGGGGAAGAGCAGACACGTGAGTCCCCAGCTGCCACCATGTCTGTCCACCAGGGGCAGAGGGTGCTTCGAGTGGTGCTGGATCATGGCAGCCACTGAGGAGAAGAGCTGCTTGGGAGAGATGGCATCCGTGAGTCCCGAGGGCCTCGAGCTGCCGGCTGCCAGCAATTTACCCAGGCAACAAGGGGCCTGGTGCAGGGGCTCCTGGACTTTTTTCTAGATATTTTCCTTCCCCTTGCCCTGTGAAGCTCCACTCCCACTTTGCCTCTGGTTCTAAGCTCGGGCAGCTTCCCTGGGACTGTGCCTGTGGGTGTGCTGCTGGGCAGACTCAGATTTCCAGGCCAGATCAAAATAAGTGCCCTGGTTCCCCTGCCTGGGGAGCTGAGTGTGGTGACTGTCTAGTCTGTGCCCCAGCAAATGCTGGGTGCAAAGCTGAATCCTTGGGGGAGGTGGGCAGGAGTCTAGACTCCTGGGAGCCTGCTGTCTTCCCATGTGGCCTCTTTGTAGGTACAAATGTCCCAGTGGTCTCCGGCCTCTGTCATTTCTGCCCACCCCAGAAAAATACAAGCTGCAGGTTTTCCCAAGACGTACCCTTGGCTGGGCCCAGAGTGCTGTGCCCTGCACCCTCCCTGCACATTGGGTCCCTGCTTCCCTTGGCACTCACCTCCTCGTGGTGCCTGCCCTCCCGGCCCAGAGCGTAGTGGCGCCCGCCATCCAGCTGCCGGATAGGGACGTTGAAGACCCGGCCTCGCAGGAGCACAGCCAGGGTGAAGGGCTGGGAGCCATGCGGCCCTGAGCTGGGGCGCACCGTGTAGGCCCCATCCTGTGAGGAGACCCCAGCCGTGAGCCTCATCTTCCATTCATGCACCCCAGCCCTCCCCCTGCAGCTGCAGCCTGGGCAGAAGGGACTCCGGAGAAGCCTCAGGGTCTGCAGATGCCCACCTTCTGGAAGCGGAGCAGGGCTGTCTCAACTGCGTGTCGGTCACAGTTCCCCGAGTACCATGGCTGACCCAGCAGCCCACCGTCCTGCACACACATACAGTCACTCAGACATGTGTCGGGAACTGGGTTGGGCGTGGGGAGTAGAGAATCCCGGGTGCATTTTTTTGTAATCATATCTGCCAGCCCCAGACTGAGCACCCCTGCAGCAGAACAGAGAGATGGCCGTGCACAGGCACGGCTGGGTGCTGCACACAGTGCTTTGCGTGGGTTCCCTGCAGTGGTGCTTGCCCCAGCCACCCAGGGCTCCTGGGCCGGGACTCTGCTCCCAGCCCCTCCTTACCTTAGCAGCTGAAGTGTTCCCACTGGGGTCTTTGGAGAGAAGAGACAGTCTGCTTCCGGCTGAAAGATGCAGAATATACAGCTGGGGCTGGGAGGAGGTTGGGCAAAGAAGGCAGCTTCCAGAGTGGGCGTGGTAGGGCACCCAGTGCTTCCCTGTTCTCTAGTCCAGCTCCCTGGTGGGACCCACCCCTTGGCCTTGTGTGACTTCCAAGTGAGTGACTTTGGGGCACGGACTGGGAGGTGCAGATTTGCCCCAGAATGGGAAGTGCCCTGGAGGGCTCTTGGCTGGGGCTGCAGGGACCCCCGTGGCAAGGCCAGGCCTGAGGGACCAGGACAGACTCTGGTCCCAGGGCTGGGGCAGGACGGCCTGGTGTGTGCAGAAGGTATTTGCACTCACCTTTAGAGGTGGCATCCACTGCTCCCTGGAACATGAGGACTGGTCAGGAGATGACTGCCCAGGGCCTGAAGCCCCCTGCCAGCCACCCTGCCGGCACCCTCCTCTTCCCCCTGGATCCCAAACCTCTTACATTCTGGGCTTCCTGGGTGGCTGCAGTAGGTCTGCAGGGAGCAAGTCGGGGGACAGAGCTCAGGGTCTTTGTCACCTCCATGAGAAGAAGCCCAGTGAACCCAGCATCCAAAACCTGCCCTGGTGCTACTGCCTGCAGCCCCGGGACAGGGCAAGGAGGTCACTCCCCACAGTCAGGGCTGGGGTCTGTCTTGCCGGTCGCTCTCACTCTCTGCTGTGTGCGCTGCACCGGGTAGGGCACTCACCTGGGCACCACACATGTCCTTGGCAGAGGAGCGGGGGGTGTCAGGACTTGGGATCTCAGAGTCTGAGTCAGAGCAGGGACTGAAACAGAGAGGGCAGGCTGGGCTTGGCCACCCCGAGCGGCACCATGCAGGCACAGCAGGGCCAGGCTTCCCGGGATTCCTGCCAACCAGAGGGAGAGGCCAGCCCTGGCTTTGAGGGGGTCACCTCGCTGGTAGACACCATATGGGGTCAACTAGAGTCAAAGACAGGCCCGAAGATGTGCTTGTCCCCTGCGATGTCTCAGAAGGATGTGTTGGGGGAGGGAAGATGAAAGTGTGTGTGTGCACATGTGTGTGTGCATGTGCACATGTGCGGCTGAGAACCTCAGGGACAGAAGGATCCAGAGGGTGGGAAGTGCTCACCTGGGTCGGGCTTGCACTCCAGATAAATGTTCTCATCAGGATTCTTTGTAGGGCCTGGCACCTAAGCAGGTAGGGTGTTGTGTGGGAGCCAGTTTGACTAGCCTCGAGGTTCTTTTTTTTTTTTTTTAAGTCCTGAGGTTCTTGTAAGACTACGGGACCTTTGCCTCCAAGCTGCAGGGGCAGGGCAGTGAGGGGACCTTGATTGTAAGGGGCACTCTGGGCATCTCACTCCCTCCTCACTGGGGGCCCCGTTTTTGGGAGAAGGTGGAATGATTAAAATTGCTCCTTTGAGCCAGGCTGAGGCAGGAGGATCACTGCAAGTTTGAGGCCAGCCTGGGCTACATAGTAGGCTCAAGTTTAGTGGGAACTACATAGCGAGACCGTCCCAAAAAAAAATGCAGGGAGCCGGGCGTGGTGGTGCAC